>CM069910.1:77238173-77429072 GCA_036172215.1 Camellia granthamiana
GCCCACAAAATTGTGGTACTGATTGAGCATCCTTTGAAATCCCTGTTGCAGCAAGGAGATCTGGTAGGTAGGATAGCCAGATGGGCAGTAGTGTTGGGCCAATATGACCTGGAATTTAGGCCCAGAACAACAATTAAGGGCCAGGTTTTGGCCGACTTTGTGGTTGAGTTCACACCTGGTGCCATCCCATGTTGGACTGCAGTAAGCCACGGTTTGGGGTTCCCAATAGAGCAAGAAGAAACCCAGTTGGGGCCAAAGAACCCCACAAGCAAAATAGAAGAAAGAAGAGAAACCAAAGCCCTGTGACATCTACATCGGCGACTCCTTCCGTCTGTTTGTTGATGCGAGTTCAAACCGTCAAGGAGTGGGGGCAGGAATAGTGTTAGTATCGCCAGATGGGCGGATGTTGGAGTAATCTATTCATTTAGGGTTCAAAGCCTCAAACAATGAAGTAGAGTATAAGGCACTGATCGCAGGGTTGAAGTTAGTAGTATCAATGGAAGCCGATGAGGTGGTAGTCTTCTGTGACTCCCAACTTATTGTGAGTCAGGCAACATGCGAGTATGCCGCCCAGGATGAAAGAATGATAGTCTATGTCAAAGAAGTTGTTAGACTGCTGGCACTGTTCTAGGATTGCTGGCTACAACAGGTTAGCCGATGTGATAACAGTCATGCCAATGCCTTGGCAAACCTGGCTAGTGCAATGAAATCAGGAGAGGCAAGGACAATAATGGTTGATTATTTGTCAGGCCCAAGTGTGGAACCACTGATCACAGAGTAAAAACAATGTGTGTGGAGATGGGTCCAAGTTTGATGGATGCAATAGTGATATTCCTTAGGGATGGCAAGCTACCAGACGACCGAAAAGAGGCACATAAGACCAGGTTGAAGTCAGCCAGGTTTAGCCTAACAGCAGATGACCACCTCTATAGGAGATCCTTCACTGGTCCCCTTTTGAGGTGTGTTTATCCCTTCCAGTTTGAAGACTTCTTGTATAAAATACATGAAAGAGTATGTGGAAGCCATGCTGGGGGCAGGTCACTTGCTCATAGGGCTATTACTCAGGGGTACTGGTGGCCCTACATGCAGAAGGATGCAGAAGCCTACGTCAAAAAATGCGAGAAGTGTCAAAGGTTTGCACCTTTGATACATCAACAAGCAGCAGATTTGAACCTAGTATCCAGCCTTTGGCCATTTGCCAGTGGGGCATGGATCTTGTTGGGCAACTGCCCCAAGCAACTGGGCAAAGGAAGTTTCAGCTGGTAGCAACTGATTACTTTACAAAGTGGGTAGAAGCTGAACCCCTTGCAAAGATTCGAGATATTGATATGAAAAACTTCATATGGAAGAACATTATCACCAGGTTTGGGATCCCAAGGGCAATAATAGCAAGCAATGGTATACAATTTGACAGTAAGCTAATAAAAGCTTATATGCAAAGTACAAAATCAAGAATTACTACTCTACTCCAAGTTTCCCTCAGAGCAATGGTCAAGCAGAAACATTCAATAAGACTATCTTGGATGGGATCAAAAAAAGGCTGGAAGCAGCAAAGGGAAAATGGGTGGACGAGTTGTCTAGTGTACTCTGGGCATATTGAACTACGCCAAGAAGATCAACTGGGGAGTCTTCATTTGCCATGGCTTATGGCGCTGAAGTAATTATTCCACTGGAAGTTGGCATCCCCGGGATTAGAACCCAGTGAGTGGGAAATGGGACTAATGAGTCATTCCTAGCCCGAGATCTAGACCTACTAGAGGATAAAAGAGAGAGAGAGCAACAATTTGGCAGCAACAACTTGTTAGGGCTTACAACAAGAAGGTCAACCCAAGAGAGCTTAAGGTTGGGGACCTCGTCCTAAGAAAGGTCGTCGGCAACAAGAAGTATCCTAGGGAGGGAAAACTTGACCCAAACTGGGAGGGGCCTTACAGAATCATCTCGGTTGCCGGCAATGGGGCATATCGGCTTGAAGACACTGAGGGCAAAGAGTTGCCAAGACCCTAGAACACTTGCAACTTGAAGTTTTTTTATTATTAGTTTTTTGTTTTTTTGTTTTTTTTGCAAAGTTTATATCATAATTTTATTAGCTGAAGTAATAATAAAATGTTAGTTCGATTTTTTTTTGAATTAGAAATTTGTGCGATTTTTTCGAATGAAACATGACGAATAACTTAGACTTATTATATGACAGAGTTCAATTATACTTGCATATAATATAGTTGAACTAAGTTAGCAATGTTTCTAAATGAAACATGACAAATAACTTAGACTTATTATATGGCAGAGTTGAATTATACTTGCATATAATAGAGTTGAACTAAGTTGGCGATGTTTCTGAATAAAACATGACGAATAATTTAGACTTATTATATGGCAGAGTTGAATTATACTTGCATATAATAGAGTTGAACTAAGTTGGCGATGTTTTTGAATGAAACCCGACGAATAACTTAGACTTATTATATGACAGAGTTGAATTATACTTGCATATAATAGAGTTGAACTAAGTTAAATTAATCTAGGCATGCCATGTCGGCAAAGTTAAACTCAGAATGGAACTAAATGTGCTTTAGTTGGATTAACAAAGAAACCAAGGTTGAACACCTCGGCTAGTCTTTGTTTGAATTTGACTTCGACGAAAGACTATAAACACATAATGTGAACTTAAGTGAAACTTAGGTTCACATTAGGGGGTAGGGAGCCGGAATGATGAATAAACTTAAGAGTTTGGGACTTGTTGAAATCTTTTAGAAAAATTTACAAGTTAGAATTGCCTTAACACTTGTTGAAATTTCAGAAAAATTTACAAGTTGAAATTAGCCGAGGTAATAATGAAAGAAGTATCTGAGGCACATATTACTTGAGATAATCAACCAGGTTGCCAAGCTTGGAAGGGTGAAGTCTTGATAGAAGACAGTAAGTGGAAGTGAAGAAGCAAGTATACTAAATAAAGTTTAAAGAAACAGCACTTGTAAAAATGTTTTGAGACATTTTTAAGTGTCAGCTTAGGCATCCCAGTTGTTGGCCGAGACAAAAAGTCAGGGTATATTTGAGGCACTTTACGCCGAGGTGAATACACAATTAAGGTGTACTTTGAAGAAGTGGAAAATTATTCTAAGTATGGGAGCAGTAAAGCATAAGGAAAAGAAGACATACAATGCTTAGGAAGAAAGAAGGCATGCATTCAACAAAGCAACTTGTTCGGATACAAAAAGGCACTTCGGCCTGGCATAGGAGATTGCTTGTCTAAATTGCAAAAGAAAAACTTGCATTGAAAAACTTGTTCGGAGATACGAGGGGCACATCGGCCAAATATAAAAGCTAAAACATTGTTCAAACAAAAAGGTTACAAAAAAGTACAAATAGAGAAAAAGATTCTAAGTGGACCCTTCTGCATCGGCGATTGGCTGTGTGTCGGCCTCGACAGATAGCTGGGAAAGCTTTTTGGCACTTGAGAAGAGTTTGGTCGAGGCTCTTCTCGACTGTCTGTACCTCGGCCTCGGATGCCATCCTCTTGGGAGAGGCACTTTTAGAGACCTCATCCTCCTCATCTTGAGTTAAGTCAAGGACTTGCTCATTTAGAGTGGGGGACTTGGCCCAAATAGCAGCCTCTTCTTCATCCTCAGCGTCATTTTCCTTGGCATCATCATCGAATTCCTTCAGAGCTGGAGGGAAGGGCACTTGGAGTTGGTTAATATCCCGAAGTAGGGAGTCCATTGGGACAGACATCTTGTTGAGCGCTGCCATCCAGCCGAGGTAATAACCTCGGTTGCAAGCCAGGTTGACTTGCCTTTTGTACTGGTCGCGGACGGCGGCTTGGCCCTTTTCAAAAGCCTTTTCATCGGCCGCCTTGACCTCGGCATCCATTGAGTCAAGGGGCCTCTTGGAGTTTAGCTTCTAGCTCAATGGCCTTAGCCTGGGCAGCCTCGAGATCGGCCTTAGCGGCTTCGACATTAGCCTAGGCAGTTTTTGTTTTTTCCTCGGCTTGGTTCTGAGCAGCCTTGGAAGCCTTGGCTTGATCCAACAGAGTTTGCTTGTTGGCGTTTGCATGATTGAATAAGGAAAGGAGTTTGCAGCTTCTTGAGTTTTCTTTGCCAACTCCTTCCTTGTCATCTCCGTCTTGACCGCATATGAATAAGCGTGCTGGATGGCCTATAAGGATTGAAACATATTAGAAAAATTTGACTAAGTATTGAAAAACTTTAAAAGGGTAAATAAGGAAACTTACCAAGACAGAGTGCTACATTATCAGGCTGAAGTTCTCGTAATCATGGAGGTCGGCCATTTGATTCAAATCTTCTGGTAGGAGCATAACTGTTGACAAGGCAGCGCCGACCTCTGCGTCCTGGATCGCGTTGTCATCGACTGTCAAAGGTTTGTCTCCTACTATGACCTTGAGTGCCCAGATCATGCTACGGGGAAAGCTACTACTACCTTCAGGATGGCCAGACCTCGGCTTGTTTGCCGAAGGGACGTTGGGCGATGGGACCTTGGCTGGCCTCTTGTCGGCAATAAGGATACTATTTTCAGTCTCGGCCAGTTTGGAGAACGGTACAGTGTTTTCAAAATCAACCTAAGTCACTATAGCTTTAGCCTTAGCCTTAGCCTTCTTGACTCTTTTAGGCTTTGGCTTGGATTGAGAGAGAGAAGATGAGGATTGTATAGTCACTACCCCAGGGATATTGGCCAGAAGGTCTTCAACGACGGCAGGTTTGCGGCCCATTACGTCGGCAGCGGCGGTAAGTGTAACTTTGGTGTCAAAATAAATGGCAGGAAGGGTGATTGGAGGATTGGCTGGATCGTAGGCCGACACCTCAGAATCTTGTCGTTTGCGGCTACGAGTTTTGCCTGTTGGTACATTTGGTAGGTACGATGTCGGCGTTGGCGCTGAGATTGTGAGATTAGTTGAGTTGGAGCAGAAGTAAAGGGTTGCTCTATTGGGTTTAATGAAGAGGCTTGATCTGGCCTTGGCGATGAAGCAACTGTTGGAGTTGTTGCTAATGGGGAAGTCTTGCTTCGGCGTGGGACGTCGAGTAACGCAGACTTGTAGGTCAAGATATAATTAAGCAGCAAAGGGGCCTTGCGCTTATTAATATCCAAACCTAAAAGCCTTTTTAGGTTAGGGCTGGGGAAGAAGGTTTGCTGGAAATCCTTTGCTGGCTGGAGAAAAGTTGCAAAAAGAAGTGAGAAGAAAAACATTCAAAAAACAGATATATACTGACAAGTCCTAGCCGAAATATGATTGAAAGGATAACTCAGCTCTTACTATCACCCTCTTTAAACACCGATCAGAGTAGAGGATAGAGATGAAGATTGTCGTTAGACGGAAATTTCCAGTTGCCCGAGACGATGAAGTAATCATCTTCAGCACCCTTGTTAGAGTCTGGGAGGTCGGCTATTAATTGTAGGCAGTGGACCTGGGCTTAAGGTAATATATGTAGCCTTTTTCAGACTTAAGGCCACACACGGTATAGAAGAATTGGATGTCGGCTAAAGTGATCCTAGCCTTTTCTCGGTGTGCTAGTTCAATTATGCCATTGATGACCCTATAAGAGTTTATGGCAAGTTGCATAGGGTTAAGTTTGAAAAAGTGAAGGATTTCGTGAAAGAGAGTGTCTAGGGAAAGCTGAAGTCCACATTCGATAAAGGCAACCACAGGGACGGGCATGGAATCTCCATCTAGCATGATAAAGTCCTTCTCCCCAACTAGCCTAATCTGGACATCGGCTGGGATATAAAACTCTCTCTTAAAGTACTCAAGTTTTTCTGGGGGCATCTACGCTCTACCTGACCATACCCATTATCTTGGCAAGAAGGGATTGGGTAACAGAGTGATGGATATAGGTTTGAATACCTCAGCTAAAACCTAAACAGGCACTGGTGCAAGGGTTTTTGAAGATCTAAGAGGGATTCGTTTCGATTTTCCTAAAGAACAAGGTTCTAAAGCAAATCCCAATCCTAGAAACTACAGAAATAGGAATTGAGGGAAAAATCTGGAAATACAACAAGAAAAGCAAAAAAATGAGCATGATTCAGAGTCAAGAAGCATCAAAGGCAAACAAAATCCAAGAACATGAAGAATTACAAACGCCGTGTGAGTGTGTAAAAGCAATGCGCATAAATCACAAGCAAATGCAATGACGAAACTTCGAGGAACAAGACAGATTCAAGAACAGAGAATGACTCATACTAAACAAAATACAACTACGAAAACAGATATAACTTCCACAACAACAGATACGGAGTGGAGCATATGGCAAAACTCAAAAGGAAGATGTATTGAAGAACATGACCAGGAAGTAGAAAGAAGAAACTGAGGACTTACCGAATGAAGTCGATGGAAGGGACGACGGAATAAGTCTCGCTAAAGTCAAATAGCGTGAATAATCAGAACCAAACGATGAAATGCTTGCCAGGAGAAATGATCGGAGCAGTTGTAGGAGCTTAGAAGCACGAAAATGGAGGTTTGGGAGAGGAGAGTTAGAGAGAGAAAATTTGAAGGCAAATTGAATTCTCAAAAGTGAAGAGACGGAGAGAGAATGAGAAGTTTTGTCAAAAATATGAAAATGCGGCAAACCATAATGATATGCCTTGGGCGACGTGTCTGTCAGGCGGCGTGCGCAGAAGCGACACGACCTGATAGCATGTGTCAGGTACGAATCAATGCGAAAAGGACGCATGGCAAAAATGGTTGAGAAAAACCGTGCATGACAGCTTATGCGCAGACAAAACTCTTAGAGTTCTTGATTTAATGAAGCAAAAACCTCGGCTAAAGGAGCAATGTCGGTTAAGGAACTTAAAGAACTTGGCTCTTGGTTCTTGGCCATTGATAAAGATGGACAGTTGAGTCCTAGTTGTATGAAGCCGACGAGCTATGATCTCTGTCAAAAGGATAGGTGAATTTTTAGCCGACATAAAATCTGGACGAACGGTGTAGGTTCTATCACCTCAGATTGCCGAGGTAATAGAACCTAGGGGGCAGTTATGGAGACATATTTTGTGAATGATAGCACGTGGCCAAGGTGATGCCAAAGTGTCAGCCGAGGTGCCACGTGGCTTGGTCTTGATGCCGAGGTTAACTCGGCTATGCCGAGGTTATTTGCAGAGATACAGGAATCCGAGATGAGCGGATAAGGGACAAGAGTCCTAGAATAAGGGATAATTTCAGTCTGAATAAAGATAAAGCTCTTACGGAGTTTATTCCTATCTAGCTGAGCGTCCACGATAAGCATTGAACCTGAGTCCACTGAAGTGAGGCTTCTATAGAGATCAGGTCAGTGCTAGCTATAAAAGTAGTGCACCCCCGTGGGTCTCAGGTATGGGTGATAAACTAAGAGTAATAAGTTCTTTCTTGTGAGTTAAGCACAATTTGCTATCTTTGAGAGATATTTGATTACTGACTTGAGCGTCGGAGTGCCCCCAGGTGGACGAACCACCGCCGAATTCTTATCTTTCTGTGACAGGTTGTTCAGGCTTAATCTATTCTGCCGGTGCTCTCCAGCTAAATTCCCCCTTGGTTGCGTGGTCAGAAATCAACACCCACACAAGGGAAGAGATTAAATTTAGGTCATAAATACAAGTTCAAACATGTCACATTTACATGTGTACATTTAAAGGAGATGTTGGTAAATAAGATGTTGGCGAATCAGTTACAATAGCATAGAACATAAATATGTCTTCAATTTTTTATGAGAAAGCTCAATTAGAATGAGAAGCTACTGGGTGACCCTAAATGCAATTACACCTGCAACCAATCATAAGTATAACCATATATTAATTTCACATTGAAAAAATAAATACATAAAAAAACTAGTTTAATAAACCATAAAGAAAGCAATAGAAATGTGAATCATCTTGATAACAAAGTAATAGAGATTCATAATGATGTTAGTTGTATCATCCATATATTGAACCAAGTCTCCGTATATTGAACCATCAGACAAGCATAGACATTCATAATGATGTCACTTGTATCATCCATATATTGAACCATTCTCATAACAAAGCAATATAATTTTGAGTAGGGCCAGATTAATACAATATGTCACTTGTCCATAAACCATAAAATGTGTCAAACCATAAACATTTCTACATTTACAAACTAAAGTATTCAAAGTTTACAAACCAAAGTCATAAAATTACTACTGTGAAACTAAAAATAAAATGGGGCATTTGGATCCGTATCTATATTCAAGTCAACAAATTTTGAAGCAATTGTCGAACTTTGACTGCTTATATTGTTCACCATTCCTGAATGACTAAGAGATGCGCTTCTAATATTGTCCACCATTTGCATAGGACTATCTCGTGCCTATTCAATGAGAAAGTAAATAATATTAAAATTTTTTGTCATAAACATATCTGCAAATCACAAGAAGCAAAAATTTTTCATGTCATATCTTTAGTACATACTGGTAAATACATACTCTCTTGTGTGCCGTCCATACAAGGAAAGTAGTATGGTTGAGCTTGCGGCACCTTACAAACATAGTCTCTTGATTAGTAATTTCAAAATGAAAATAAAAACAATGAAAAAATACTCAGTTGTCCTTTCTTGAAGACATACCGGTTCATACATACTCAGTTGCATGTCATCAGTAGAAGGAAAATAATTAGGGTGAGCTTGCAGAGCCTTATGATCATAGTAACACAATTTCATTAATACTTTCAAACATTAAAATAAATACCATACAAAAATATGAAGTTCACTTTGAAACACATACTGGTTCGTGCGTACTCGCTTGCATGCCATCCATACAAGCAAAATTGAACTTACGACCCTATAGGAATACACATTGGTGAATAATTTAAGTAAAAAAAATTATGAAATTTACATACCAAACAAAATGAAAAATTTACCTGTACTTTGTAGCCTTTTTATTCTTTCCTTTCAACTGATTCACAATTTCATCCACGTTGCTAACCTTTCGTTTGGTACATGGACGACCTCTTCAGCAAACAACCATAGGACTAATCACCTTGCAAGTCATGCTTGCATTTGTAGTACTGTGACCAAGCTGAGTTTTGGGGGAAGTATCAGAAGGTGGGACAGTAGTAGTAGAAGGTGGCATATGACTTGCACAACCCGATTGATCTTGTCTCACTCTATCCTTGATTTCTATCAACCCAAGTTGAATGACTTTGTGTTTACCATCATCGTTGGAAACAATTTCTATAATTTCATCCAATGTCTCATGGTAGTTATCATGTACCTTTGCATTGAGAACAGGCCCAGAGTTAGTGCATGTGGTTGGAATGCATGTGTACCCTCTTTCCAAATCTTTTCTATATTTATCTGGAGCCTCATATATGCACCCTTCAAGGAGATCAACAAAGTGAATGGGTATACATAACGCCCCTAAACTCAAACCACCGACACATACATTCGATGTCATATTCAATTGAATTATAGTACACAACAAATTCCACTTTCTTCATCTTCTCACCGACTAAAACAGCCTTTTCATATGATAAGTAAAAATTGATCTTTCCTCTTTGACAAGAGTCAAATAACAGTACAATAGGCATTTCATTTTTGTTTGAACTTCTTTAAATTTTGCATTTGTATAGGTTGCACGAAATTGCTTCTCAAAGGCATACATCGTTAAGCAATCATACAATTTGTCTCGAGATTTAAAATTTGTTTGGTCTCCTTCTCCACCTTACTTCTCTGCGCATTGTCATACTACTTAACAAATTGCTTTAAAGTCGTCTTGGAGTTCACATATCCATCAAAAAAATGCATTCATGCTCTCACTTCATTATGTAGTTGACATGCCAACCCAAAAAATGTCTTTAGCATAGGCAGGAATCCACCTATGTCGCTCACCGTATAATATCCCCAACCACTCGTTATCATTTAGACTGAACTTTGCAATCATTGCTTGCCATTCTTCATCAAATTCATCTTTTGTGAAAGAATCATAAATTGCATTTTGCAAAGCAAAATTTATGGATTCATATTGCAAATATCCTCTCATTTTTTTTCAAAATTTTCTTCATAATATGCCATAAGTACCAATGATGTTGAGCTTGTGGGAAGAAAATTTCTATGGCATTTTGCATAGCTTTGCACTAGTCAGTTATTATAGCTTTTGGAGGAATGTCTAACATGCAGCTTAACTAAGCTCTGAATAGCCATACAAATGTCTCAATGTTCTCATTACATAACAGCCTACAACCAAACAAAATTGACTGTCCATGGTGATTAACTCCTACAAACGGAGCGAACGACATGTCATATTTGTTTGTGAGATAGGTTGTGTCAAATGTAACAACATCTCCAAATGTTTTATAAGCTGCCATACTCCTTGCATCAGCCTAAAATAAGTTTTACAAACGTCCTTCTCCAAAGTCCATTGTAGAATAGAAGTTTGAATTTTTTTGTTGCATTCTATGAAAATAAAGTGCAACTGATTCAGCATCTCCTACCCTAAGCCTCAATCTTCTAGCCTTCTCAATGTGATTCCTTGCATCTCGTTCGTCAAATGTGGATGCCTCATATCCCCCCGCTTCAACAACTATAGAATAAAAATTCCTAACCACCGTTATCCCTGCCTCATTGTTTATTTCTAATCTTCTCTTCACAGGAGTTAGAATTCTTTTATTCATTGCAATATTTCGTGAGTCAGTAGGAACCAAGTCATGAGTATGCTCAAGCACAACAGTTGTCAACATAAATGTTCCATCATTTTGTAGACTCCTTCTTACTTTTGCTTTACAATAATTTTTGGATGACAAAGATGGTTCCAGAGGGTTTACTTCGGGTATTTTTCTTCTTGTCCTCGCCCAAGTACATTCAATTCCAAAAGTATTTTAGTTTCCCATCATTACCAAAATTGTGTGTTCCATAAGCTATAGCAAATCCAAGATGCTTCACATATTTTGCATAAAATAAATACACTTCTTCCTTTGAGGTAAAACACATCCCCTGCTTAGGTTCTTCAACTTCACCATTCTCTGGTTCTTGAACTTTCTTACTTGGATTGTTTGAACCTTCCATCCTTTTGTTGCTCTTTCAAGTTTGTAGGTTCAAATTGAAATACAAAATTCAATTAAAAAATTAAAAAAGATGGAGAGAAAAATATGGGGCCCAATTAGTGCTAAAAAAGAGCAATAATAATAATATTTCTAAATGAATAAACTCAATTTACATTCAAAATGAAGCACATTAGTCAGTTTTGGCTTCAATTTCATGTTCTATACTAGTATTGTTCTCCAGGATAAAAATTTTCATCTTATTAAAGTTTTAAAAATCAAGACAAGATGTTAAATTTTCCCTTAACCAAGCACTGTCTTTGTGCCTTTGCTGTCAATGTGTCTCTATTGAATAGTGATATGAGCAATTTTTTTTAAAATTATTATTTACATGTGCAATTAAATTCTCTCATTGATCCCTTATTCTATGGTGATCTCTTTTGTTTTTCTTTCTGTTTGTTTCTTGTGAAAACTATGGAAAATGAGGAGCAACTTTTCTTCTAACAAACAGTGAACATAAACAACACAAAGAAAGCAACAATATCAAATTTCCATGATAATTTCAAGTAAGATACCTAAATCCTAGGAAAATCATGTTCAGGTAGGGTTTTTAATTTTAATTTTTATAAGTTCCATCTTGAATTAGATAGTCAATCAATTAATCAAGAAAGACAGAGAAGAAAAACATAAAATCTTATTCGGCAAGTGAGGGCTTGCCCTTAATTTTTTTTTTCGTATCCATATTTAAAATTGAAAGAAAAACTCAGACATTAGAAGAATATGTTTCCTAAAGATATAAGCAAAGGTCAGCTTTCATAATAGAGTTTAATCCATAGTGAGTGCCTTTGAAGACCAATCAACACTAAACCAACAATGACACAACTGGGCCATTCAAAATTGAATTCAGATAGGAAAATAAAATAGAAACCAAACCTCTACAACAAGAAAAACAATCACAAACTAAAAATTCTACACGTAATAAAACTAACAATACATCTAAAACCTAATTACAGTATCAGAATAGCAAATTACCAAGATAAAAAACAATAGTCCTCACTTGTAACAATTAGGTTCTTAGACTTAAATCCATGTTTGAACTATCATTTCATCAACAATGAAGAGACCAAAATCTTCAAATGCGTTATGTCAAGTTGACAAAATTCACTCAGAAAATGGCCTAAAACCCACAGAATGCATCAATAACCAAACAAAATCTTTCTAGTGGACTTTCAACAGACGCGTAGAATGTATCAATACAAAAACACCAAAATCATGTTTAAAACAAATTAAAGGGCCTGGTGATCTGAAGCAAACAGGAGCAAAATCATGAACCAAAAAGATTTCAACCAATGTAAAGCAAAGAATCTGTTTGAAGCAATACCTCAGTAGTGACCCACGAATCAGTTGCTTCTTGGTGAGTGGAGGCCGAAATTTTTAGATAAACCTGAGGAATTGGAGAGTGGTAGACCATGGTTGATGGTCAGGGGTGGTCTTCTTCATCGTCGGTGGCCACCCAGGTTGTCGTTGTCATCGTTGGGGTTAAGTCCTATGGGTCTTGGTCGTCTCTCTCTCTATCTTCTAGATATGTTGATTTGTTTTCTCTTCAGTTTTCAAGGCGTGTGAAATCTACACAGGGTTTGGTACAAGTGGCCGACGCGTGTGTAGCTTGACTTTTTCGCGCCCTCTTTCGGAAGTTGAATAAAGCCCTACAGTATCAGACTCGCGCGGTTCTGAATCTGATTCCACAAGTGCAATGTGAAATAGATAATCACCAAAGAGTCCTAATCCGACAAATCTTTTGGAAAATCGATTTTGAATCAAACTGCCAAAAATGGACTGCTTTGCCAGATACAGAATCGACACCTAAATAATTTGTTTTAGGAAAATTTAGGAAACCCATGACTCATGCCAAGGCCACGTGTCCGTCATCACCAAGATTGTCTCGGCTCGAGAACTTAAGTACAAGAGGGGAAGGTCATGAATTGAGAACCCCCGCTCGCCCGATCAAAGATCGGCCTCTACTAATCATGATATGAATCTTATGTATATTATATGTTCTTGTTCTGATTATTAGGTTAGCATTGCTATGTGATGCGCACAAAAAAGTATAGACTAACTTCGCAAGAATTGGAACATCTCGATTCATGTTTGTTTTGAAAATTGTTTCGAAATATGTACCACTTGAAAAAGTGATCTCATATAAACATTGCTCAAATTATTCCAATTCAAGCAACTAGCCTTCATCCACAAGCATTCAAGCAATTATAGCACTTAAGCAATTAGTCTCATGGCAAGTATGCTAAACATGGAAACAATCACAAGCATGCGATATACTAACGCGAGTAAAGGCTCACCTAGTACTCCAAGCCAAAAAAGAAATAAGTTAGAAAAATGCATGATTCTTAACTATGCAATATGACTAATGCAATGCATACAATATGCAACTAATAGGCTTGACTACTAATATGGCATATGAAACAATTAAATAACATGTGGTCTAAGCACGTATTCAAAGAAGTATTTAAACGACAATGCAAGTTAGAATGATGAACCGAGTCTCGGTACATGCAATACAAGTGGATGCAAAACATGAAGTATGCTAAACAAAACATGATGTCCCTAAACTAATCATCATAAGCAAGTAAATAAAAGAGAGAAAGACGTGGGGTTGGAAGACATACACATTATTACATTGCGTTCTCGTGAAGGAGAGTTCGAATGAACTAACTAGTTAAGCTAAGCTAATTATTACAAAACAAATTAATTAGCTAAACTACTTTACTAATTATTACAACAAATGAATTAACTATTCTAGTTAACAAAAATAATTACAACACTTTACAAAATTAACTAGCTACAACTAATTAATTACAACAAATATCTAAGTTAAATATTTAAACTTAAACATGCTCGGTATGCAAGGAATGCTCATGTACGTGCTCAGTTTCCATCCGAAAAGCCACTGTTTTGCTTCCAGAAAGCCTCTGTTGCACAATAGAACAGCTACACCTTTGTCCACTTCCAGAATAGCTCTGCTTTGCTCAAGAAACACACTGCTAAATTTTGCATTAGTGGCTGGCCGGCCAGGAGTGAGGGCCTGCTAGCCACTAGTGATAGCCTGCCGGCCATGGAAAGTGGCCTGTCGGCCACTGCTGCAGGGTTCATCTTGCTGCAATAGAGAACAAACAGAGCATACACAGGGTATTCTCAAGGGTTGTCTGCACAACTCACCTCTCATTGTCATGAACAGATTAAAGGAGAGACAAAACTTGCTCCACAAACCATCAACTGAAGCAATTTCATTGCATGATTACTTATGAATCAAAGTGTGCAAGTTCAATAAATGCAACAAAATAAGACTCTAACCTCCTCTCTTTCATGAATTGATCAAGGGAAGTGGTGACCTTAGAAACTTGAATCATTTCATCACTAATGAGTATGAAATGTCTCAAGCTTCCATGTGTTCAATTAACGTCCGATTGAACACAAAAACAAATTCTTATCTTACACCATTTTAGTCTCATTTTATTACTTCATTTAAAATTACCAACCATCCTTTAATTCATTGAGTCCAATGATGAGTTTAAGTCTTCTAATGGAAAGAGGGCTCAAACCAAGAGTTGTTTTGGGTATGAAAGAGACATCATACTGTTGGTAATGAACCCCCTAAGGAATTAAACCATTAAGCATGACATCTCAATCTCATGCTTAAAACAAACAAGTAGTTTGATCCACTTTCAAAGCAAAAACAAAAGCTAAGAAAGGAGGGAGGTTGCAGAGATGATTACGAGTGATCACAAGTATGGAAAGCCATAAATAAATACAATCAACTCAAATAAGATGGTGTCTAAGGTCTAAAACACCAAACTCAAGAGGACAATTACACTATAAGCATGCAAAACAAAGCTCAAATGCAACTATCAACCAAAAATAGTGCTAAAAGCAATCCTAAAACATGCTGGAATTAAGACAAAAATAGTTAGATTAATATGCTAAAACATAGCACAAGCTAAGCTAGTAAGCAAAACATAAGGAGAGGAGGCTAACCCCTCCAATTTTGGACTTCAAAACATGATTTTGGCCACTGAAATAATTCTGAAAATCAATGTTTAAAAGCTCAAAAACAGATAGTAAAAAGATGGGAAACACAAGAGAAAGGGCCTTTAAAACAAGGTGCAAAGAAGGGTGAACCACCCTTCAACCTTTAATGGCCTTAAAACCCAAGTTTCAGCCAAAAAATACAGAGTTTTTACAGCCCAAAAATAGTTGGAAAATAGTAAGAAAAATAACAAATAAAACAAAGCAACAAGCAAAGCATTATACCTCTTAAAGAGAAGACCAATTCTAGGCAACAAATCAAAACAAACACACCCTTCTAGAGCTCAAACAAGCTCAAAAGTACCTCAGCTCAAAGATGAGAGGGTTTGGTTAAGAGTGTATAGGCAAAGGTTGAGGATATGTAGGCAAGAGTGTAGAAATTTGGAAGAGAGAGAGAGGAAAAATTTTGCTCCAAAATTTTTCTAACCCCATGGAAAAAGGAGAGGCTCTTTATATATAGAAAACATGAATTCCCCTCAAGAACATCCAGCCATACATATGGGAGCAGATGCAAGTATCTGTACAAACAGTTGGCACAACTGTCATAAAATATCTACAAAAGACATTGGTGGCCGGCAAGCCACATTAGTGCCTGGCAACCAAGAGTGATGGCTGGCAGCCCAAAAAGGTGGTCGGCAAGCCACCAAGGGTTGTAGGCTTGAAAAGTTAGGATTTGGTCCAAAACAGGGCAACAGTGGTGCAAGGTTTGAAAGGTTCAAGGCTGTGGTATCCCGCTGAGAACTTCGAGCACTTGACAAGCATATGGACTCATCATTAGGTGTGCAAGCAATGACGTCCAAGTTGTAAGAGCCGTCAAAAATGGAGTGTATACAGCGTGCAAGAAGGGACTGCCAGCTCATTCAAGTCATTCACGACAGACCTCATTCGAGATCTATAACAGAGATATACTTTTTCCCTTTTACTTTTTCTCTTTATTCTTTCAAATAAAAAATTAACATAATATATATATATATATATTTTGAGGTCATATTTGTTTGGTGGATTATGTTAAATGAGATTATAAGTATAGTAAAATTGATTGAGAATATTAGTAATATAATAATATTAAGTTGGAGATGTAAGATAAAAAGTGTTTGTTATTGAATTAGTAATACCATGATAATAATATCTATTATTTTATAATTTTATAGATTTTTATATAATTCAAGTGTTTATATAAAATTATTATAAATAATATATTATAATTTAACCTTTTTTTTTTCTCTTTCAAACATCATATAATTTATCTTTATTATGTATATAATATTATTATAATAAGAGAAAGATTCAGTGAATGACCCACCATATATATTTATATTATGTATTAAATTATATATAATATTATTAAATTGTAAAATATAATATAATATAAAATAAATTCCAACACTAAGTCATTGGATTGTTTTCACAATCCTATCTCCTACTAGAAAAAGTTAACCCCATGGCAGTGTAGGAGTATCATTCCACTCGGAATAACAATCCAGGAGCTAATAAATCAACCAAACAAGTTATACGTGAACCCTACCTTATTCATACTCCAGTCCTCCTCTAAGTTAGCCAAACAAACAAGCCTCGAAAGTTTTCAATATAATCCTTACATCTCCAACTTGTTAACAAAACAGACAAAAAAAAGTGTATCTAATGTACACATATCATATTTATGAAAAAACTTTAAAGGGTATTTTTGTTATAAATATGACATGTACACATTATTTTTAGAGAGGAAAAGCAAAACAGAACTAGGATGGTAACTCAGAGAGAACTAGAGATAACAGAGAAATAGGGACTTCTTCCATCTATGTCGACAATTGCGGTCCATGTTTCACCAATCTTATCAGGCCATGTGCCACTTGATTGCCCAGACGACCAACATGGACACAACCATAGTGATGAAAAGAGCCCATAATTGCTCTAAAAGCATCCACCAAATGTCCAAAAGAAGAGAGAGAACCATTGCCATGGAGTATGGCTAAGACAACACTTAGAGAGTCACCTTTAAAGATCACATTCTGCAAACCCAAATCAACATCAAATTGAATTGCCTTAAAAGTTTCCAAGGCCTCAACACAATTAATGTCCAATAAGTCTATAACTCACTCTGACAGAGAACCCATTACTGCACCACGAGCAACTCGAACAACGACGCACACTCTAATAGCCAGCTGATCTTGAAAAAAGGTACCATTGAAATTCACCTTGGAAGTTCCCTTAAGAGGTAGAGTCCAAGTAACCGGTTGGCGATGAATAGGCAAATTATTCACCCTCAAACGCATACTCTGAAATTTCGCAAGAGAGCAGCTAGCTTTGGAAAGCACCACTGTCGCTAGAGTGATTCAACGATTAAACACAAAGTAATTGCGGCCCAACCATATATCCCAACAGACCATAAAGAACAATTCAAGGAGGGACCCATTCCACTACGATATCAACCAAACCCATGACTTAAAGTCTGACGAGAGGCACCCTTTTGTCCTCATAGATTATGGGCATTCATCCCACACTTCGCGAGCATATGGGCAGTCCCGTAGGCAATGCTCCATAGTCTTCTCATTCCTATCACATAAGTCACACATGGCAGATGGCACAATATTTCCTTTCCAAAGCAAAGCTTTGTTGTTAAGGACTTTCCAAGAAAAAACCTTAACTTTGTTTGGAAAGTTCAATTTCCACATTAGATTCCAAATGCTATTTATGGACGCACCCATCTCCAATGAACTTAAAGGATATCCCCATTGTAGATGGACATTTCCAAGTGATAGGCCGACCAGACCGAAAAGGTTCCCTCTTTGTATAGTGCCAAATCAATTTATCCATAGGGAAACACCAATAAATGGCAATATTCTGAATCACTTCCATATCCATATCAATGAAATTGGCCAAAAGAATCTCATGATTCCAAGTGCCTGTATCGATGTCGATCAAATCACAAACCATAGAGGTCATTGGAAGAATACGAGAGGGAACAACAATGGAAAAACCACGCAGCCGAGGGACCCACTTATCTCTTCAAACACACATAAAGTACCATTGCCAATCCGCCATTGAAGCCCTGTGATGTCCCAAGTTCTTTTTAAAACAAATTAAGTATTTTAATCAAGTATTTTAATCTACAATTTTTTTCTTCTTTTGATCATCCTTGCTACTTTGGAACTTTATGAATCTCATGTTGTTATCTGTTCTTTCTTTAGAGTTATTCAAGTACAATCCTAATGTGTTCCGGGGTATTGTTTTGCACTTGTGGGTGTTAGAGTGAGTTTGAGATTAATAGGAGTGCATTAAGGTAGCTAATGTGTCTGTTATAAGTTAAGACCGCTTGAGCGGTAACGTCATTCTCCTAGTATCTTGTTTTGCAGTCTGAATTACTGGGAACGTGCATTCTTCGCTCGAGCGAAAGTTTCATTACTCGAGTGGTCTTTTGTAGGGAGAAATGAGATTCTGAGAGTTTGTATTCTTCGCTTGAGTGCAATATTGTTTACTCGAGCGTTCCGAAATTTGAATTCACCGCTTGAGCGTATGATTGTTCACTCGAGCGATTTGTTTGTAGTTTGCTCCAAAAAATGTGTCAAATCACTTAAAAGTTTAGCCCTTTCATATTTCTCTTCCACTTTTCACTTCACTTGACTCTCTTTCTATCTCTCTCTCTCTCTTTGTCTCTCTTCCTCTACATTTTACTTGCTCTCTTTTTCTATTATCTCTCTTTAGAAACATTTTACTCACTTCATTTATTTCCTTGATCTCTCCACATCCTTTTAGATTTTGACCCAAGTGTCTTCATTAATATTGGAGAGCTCCTCAAGGCCTATATTGTGTGCGGTGGAGACCAAATTTCCATACTGTTGATTTTGGGGCATTTTTCATATTTCCTCTCCAAATCTTGAGGTATGGAAATTCTTTGAGTTATATATATGATTTTAGCATGTTTAGTCTATTTTTTCCTATGGTTTTGAATGTAGGGTTTGGGTTTGTAGTATAGGTTTTGTAAATGTTAAGGAAATAGTTTTCTTGTGAAGTTGTTCAAATCAAAAGAAAATGTTTAACGAAACTCTTGGGAGTGCTTTGAGAGTAGAATTTATGAAAGTGAAGGAAAAATCGTTTTTGGATCAAACCCCAGTTTTGAAGAAATTTGGAAAATATCCATGAAATTGTTGTTAAATACATTTTGGAATTGATAAAATCGTTCTTATGTTATTGTGTAGTTGAGATATTCATGGGATGGATAAATGTTGTTGTTAGGAAATGTTGAATATCATGAAATGGTATAAGTTGGCTATGAGATGAATACTGGTTGTAAACATGGATTTGTATTTTGTCATGATTTAGGAACTATTGAATAATAAAGTTCACATTGGCATAAGTGTTGGAAATTTTGAAAGTCTATACAAATGAGATACATATATGTAATTACCTCTCATTTAACTCATTTGCGTCATTTTGAAATTTTTTTCGTTATAACTATGCCTATGAAATAAATTCATTGTTTTGAGAAAATAACTGTTGCTAATGACATGTTTTGGGATATATACGTTTGGTAAGTCCAGATAGGGGGTGTAGTTATTTTTAAATTGGCTTGAGTATCCAAGGTGAAAGAACGAAAACACGCACGGAAGAGGTACCACATGCCTTCCGATTAGAAGCCGGTAAAGTAGGAAAATTAGTAGTGCTTTTTATGCCTACTTGCAGATACCAGTCTATGGATTACTTGAGTCGTATTTACCACTTCATTCTTATTATTTGAACTTCATGGAGATAATGAACTTTTCGAAAGGAATATTGTATGAGTTTTTAAAGGAATGGATAATTTTTGACAATTGGTGCATGGCATGACATTTACATTAATTTTTGACATTGTATGAGTCTTTATTGAGTTTTGTGCTCACCTCTAATAGATTTGTGCAGGATAGGATGTGGTGATCCTGTCTAGTTGAAGGTGTGAAATATCTTGAGAGCACGAGACTCTTTTTCTTTTGTGATCTTTTGACAAGCCAAGGGCTATATGTGTATGGGTTTGACAACCATTTTTGTGCAACTAGGCTTAAGCCTTGGAACTTGTTGCCTTTGGGCATTTATTTTGTTATTATTTCTTTTATTTTCACATTGTCACACATGCTATAGATTCATCATTTTAGAAGATCGAAAACATAATGCATGTGGATACTTTTGTATACTTCTCTTATGAATGAAATACTAATCAAGAGAATTGATTAGCCAAATTAAGATTGTCTGTTGGATGAAATCATAAGATCTATTTTATGTCTATTATTTGAGGGCGTTACAGGCCCTGACTCTAGTAAAGGTCAAGTAAGGTGCATATAAACATTACATGCACCTTTTATGTTTGTTTTATTAACAGAATATATGAAGATATAAAGTTTAGATTGAAGATTTTCAAAAAATAAAAAGGGTACATTGCATCAATTTTTAATTTGAGGGGATAAAGTGAAAAATGGTGATAGTTAAGGGGGTAAAGTGTAATTTGCCCATAGATTTAAAAGGATAGATTACACTCATCCCTTCGAAATTTTAAGAAAATATAATTAGCCCAATATTTTTAACATAATTATATTAATTTTCTTAAAATTTTAATTTGCGTAACACTTATGTGAAACTTTTAGAACTAAATGAAAAATTAAAAAATTGATCACTACATTTAAATTATTAACTTTGTGAGTAGGATGAATGAGACTTGAGTTGTGAACAACGTGGTTTTGAGAAGGCAACAAATGTGTCTGAGGTCTCAAGTTAGAGTTTATGCAAAAATATAGACTTGTGTAGTAATCTAACTATTTAATCATTAACATTTTATTTTGTGCCAAAAGAGAAAGGAACAAAAGAAAAAGAAAAAATAAAAAAAGGATGAATTATAAATTTGAGATTCAAAGAAGTTAATGAGAAGAATAGTATGTCTATTGTATAATACCTTATAAAAATTTAAAAAAAAAAAACCCATAAAATAATTCGATTTAGTTTTATTTGATTCTTTTGAAATTAAGAATTGAAACCAAATTAACCATCTCAAAAATCTAGATTAATCATATGATTTGGACAATTTTGAATCAATTTGCTAATTTGACCCATTTTTTTTTTAACATGCTCGGTATGGCCCCTTTGAGAGCACATAATGGGTATAGTGACAATATCTAAGTTAAATTACACCATATTTCCCTAAAGTTTATGATAAGTACAAAGACTTCCATTCAGCTTCTAAAATGACATTTGCACTGTCTTTGATTTTTGTTGTGTGTTGCAAATTTCTCCCTTTGTAAGTTATTGGTTAGGGGATGAAATATGCTTAGCTGAGCAGAAAAAATTTTCTTCAATTCTCATTTTCCCCTCATTTTATATGTGTAGATATAAATGTCTTTAATGTCATTATTAAAAGACAAAATTACCCTCAATTTTAGCATTCTATAAAAGTTACTGTCCTTGACTATTTTTGATCTCCTTATTTACACAAATCACACAAAATGTAGAAGATTGCCTCTCTGTGTCAAACATGGCCCTCGGGCAAATTGTGGGTGAAGGTTGTTCAGCGGTGAAGGCTCATAATGGTGGGTAAGGGTTATGTGGCAGAAATGGGGTTTGTGATAGTGGTGGTAGTTGAGGGAGCGGGTCGTGCTTTTAAGGTGTGGTGTGGGGCAAATTAGCAGGTTCTCACTATTAGAATAATGTATAGAGAAAGAGAGAGAATAAATTGTGTATTGATAGATATTCTACAATGGTTCAGGGGCTCCTTATAGAGGAGAAGTTTACAAACAATGGACCCAAAAGCAACCAAAAGCAAATGCCTTTCCTAAAGCAAAATGCTGCACTGTCTAAATACATATTATTATATTATTACTAACACTATCTAAATACATATTATTATATTACTAACATCCCCCCTCAAACTCAAGGAGGATAGGTACAAACCAACTTGAGTTTGGAAAGAGTAACAAAACGTAAAAATAAACCAAAAAATAAAATAAAATAGGATAAGAGACACTGTATGGTTATGTCAGACCAAGGTTGAAGACACTGTATGGTTGTGTCGGACCGCTGTAGAAGACACTGTATGGTCGTGTCAGACCGTTGGAGAAGACACTGTATGGTAGTATCGAACCGTTGTAGAAGCTAACTGAAATCAATGTTGAGACAGTTTACGGGGTCATGCCGGACTGATGTAGCAAACACTGTGTGGTCATGTCAGACCATTGTAGAAGCTAACCGGAATCAATGTCGGGACAGTTTACGGGGTCATGCCGGACCGATGTAGTAGACACTGTGTGGTCATGTTAGATCGTTGTAAAAGCTAACCGGAATCAATGTCGGGACAATTTACGGGGTCATACCGGACCGATGTAGCAAATATTATGTGGTTGTGTCAGACCGTTGTAGAAGACATGGTGAGGTGGTGTCGAACCGTTGGTGAATACACTGTATGTTCGTGTATATAGGCTGCCCAAAGATACATACATACATATATATATATATATATCGCACCCTCAAAAGTCACGCCCTCAAAATTCACACCCTCAAAAGGCGTGCCCAATCCATCAAAAGGCGTGCCCGACATGATGGCGTCAAGCGGCGTGCGATGCGCGACAGAGTGTCGTGTCGCCTCGGCTTGCACTCCTGTTGTGTCTATATAAACCGAGGCTGAGGCTGAGGCTGAGGCTGAGGCTGTGCAAAACAAACCAGCTGAAACCTCTTTGTTCTCTGAGAGTTGTAAACCCTGAAACACTTTATTTCGTTGAATTTGAAACACGCAGCAACCCCCAACATAACATGGCTTCTTCTTCCGTGGTTCGCTCACCCTCTTTCCAAACCTTAATGAAGCCACAAGAGAGAGAACCGGGGCGGTTGTCCTTGAACCTCAACCAAGTGATCTTCCGCCGTTCCCTGTGCTCAACTATCCAGAAATGACAGTGGAGCAGATAATGGCAACACAATCGGACATTGAGGCAAACTCGTATACGTTGAAGTCATGTATGGAGACTATGACTGCGGTCACGAACTTGTCTCGGCGACTGCAGAATAGGACGTTTGAAGTGTATCCACTGTCAGCGCAACTCTCCCTGCTACAACGAATGTATAAAGATGCTCGAGGAGAAATCAGCTCACTGAAGAAGAAAAATACAGAGCTGAAACGGCAAGTCACCTCCAAGGCCCGATTCGGAGTGTCCTCATACTCTACATTTGACAGCCAACGGGGAGTAATTACATTTGGAAGCGCGGCCAAGACTGAGGCAGAATCGTCAAGAACGGCGAAGGCGAGGGACGAAGCTGGTGGCAAATGAAGGTGGGGTGGAAGCGTCGCTGCTGGTCTGGGACCAGAGGAGACAAAAAAAAGCTGTTATGGTGTTGTTGTTGTTGGTTGTGAATTTGTGTTTTTTTTGTTTTTTTTTTTTTGTTTTGTGTGTTGTTGGTGGGGGTCGTGGGTGGAATGAAATAAAATAAAGATTTGAAAAATCAGAGATGGTTTGAAGCTGTGGACGGGTATGTTGATATAATATATGATAATAAAAAAAAAATGTATATATATAAAGAAAATAAAAGAAGAGTGAAGAGAGTGGAAACATGCTGATGATGTAAAGGAAAAACATAACATAAACTAAAAATGAAAGTGGGGTAGTGGGGAACCGAGTGGTGTTTGGTCAGAGTGGTGGAGGAAGATACATGGCCAGCAGGATGATTAGGTTTTGGTGGGTGGGAAAAAAGTAAAGTGAGAGAGAGAAAATCTGTTTGCCGGATTGAGAGAGAGTGGGTGTAAAGTGAGAGAGACTGGGAGAAAGAGATTCATGGAGTTGTTCAGCAAAGCTGTTGTTCAAACTCAATCGGGTTGCCGGATTTTTTCCACTGATCGAACTGCTTGGTTGCCGAGAAAATCTGTTTCATGGAGTCCAAATCCAAATCTCGCGGATAGATCTTGGGAAATTAATGAAGCACATGCACAGATGGGTGTTCAATACTCCCGTTGATGTGGTTGGAACTGGGTGTTGGAAGCGATGGTCGCCGGAGTTCCGATGGTAGCGCGGAAGACAGGCGGAGCACAAATGAGCCGAATGGTCAGCTCCAAAATGAAGTAGTGACGAAAACAGGGACTACAGTGAAGAGATTAACGAATGATGTCAAACCAGTAACCTCAGGAAGCAACCTGGGCATCGAAATGCTTCCATTTGTCAACTTAAAAATGGTGATTCCCACCATAATAACAAGGGACACGAGAGCCAGCACACCGTAATGCCAGTGTCGGGATGGGCCTGTGCAGTTGGCTGCGTTGATGCAAAACCAACAGTCTTCCGATCCCACCATCTCTGCCGCCAACTGCTCCGCCGACAAAGGAGGAAGAAGAGAGTCAGGACTCAGTTCCGATTGGGCCGAGTTGACTCACGAGTCAGGACACATTCATGGCAGAGAACAGAGTCTGGGCAAAGGAGGATGCAGTCGGAGACGGAGGAGGTGCCGCCCGAGTCGGAGAGGGATGCTCCTCAACATAGATGCAGAGGATAAGTGGGATCCAACGGTTGTGATCGGATCTGGTGCTGCGGTGGTGAAGTGTTGTTGAAGAAGCTGTCATGGAAGAAGAAATTAGGAAATGTGGGTTTGTCCGGCGGCGGCCAAGGCGAGGCTGCCGCCCGCCGGTAAAGCAGAATTATTAAATTTTTAACCTAGGTCTGATACCATATATAAAAAAAGAGAGAAAATAAATTATGTATTAATAGATATTCCACAATGGTTCCGGGACCCCTTATAGAGGAGAAGTTTACAAACAATGGACCCAAAAGCAACCGAAAGCAAATGCCTTTCCTAAAGCAAAATGCTGCACTACCTAAATACATATTATTATATTATTACTAACACTATCTAAATATATATTATTATATTACTAACACTCACTATGGTTCCCTTCTGCTTCCCATGAAACTGAAAGGGAATGCGAAGAGCTCAATTTTGATTGCCTATTTTTGATAACCTAACCGAGCATTTCTAAATCCAATGATGTGTATCATCTGCTTGATACACCATTGGGTCTATAAAGTAAGTCTAAAAAGTGGATTTGTATATCATTTTTCTAACCATAATAGCAACACTTCTTCAAGGTTCTCAACTGGGCCTAATCTAAGGCTGAAGTTTTAGGTCATAGTGTTGGTTTATTCATTTGTTAAGTTAAAATTAACAGATTGCAAGCACATAGATCCATTTGTCTTTTGAGAAAAGGGCAAAAAAAAAAAAAAAGGAAAAAGGAAAAATGCTCAAGTCGATTAAAATGGTTTGACCCCTATTTTACGAGTTTTAGTTTCAGTATCCAATTATAAGCCTCTCTGTATTTATTTGAGTGTGCATATACATTAAAACTAGCTTGTGACAATGAAGAATAGTACAGAGACCAACAATTAATCTATGGAGTAACAAAAATCAAATTGCAACGTGGCTTTGTCTATCTATTTTTTATCATTTGATTCTTTGGCTGCCCCATTGGGTTGATCAAGATTGGTCGGTTCCATGAACTCCTCCACCTCTTTCTCTACTTCTTCAACCTGCATTTTCATTTAAGTAATCAAACTTCGTTTTCTTAAAAAATAATTTCCAAATGTGTTGATTTCTATAGACAAACTGTGGGACACATATCCAAGGAATTGTAGCCTAAGTGGCTAACCATTTGGCCACCAAGTCTCTCCTAAAGAAAAGTCTCGGGTTTCACTGTTAGGAATGTAATGGGAAACAAGACTCAAGCACTTGCAAAGAGAGAATATGAGAGTTTAACTTCTCCAAGTACTTTTCTAACAATTAACTACTAACTTTTGTCCATCTAAAAAAAACAAAAATAAAACAACTGTACTACACATCTCATAAAGACAAACAAGTTGCCATGAGATCTCAGCTTGGCTAGCTAGTTGCTTCTACTACTCGAAATGCAATGTGACCAATTGTGCCAACTCACATAATGTGGTTGAAGCCATTTCCCTCAAGTTAGGAAAATAATTCAATAGTTTCCAAGCACCATCATGGTAACCCACTCCACCAACAAGGCCGTGATAAAAGAGACAGATGAGGTTGGCTTGTCTCTCAATGAATTGATCAAGGTAGATCAGATTATCTATCATGTGTATGTTGTTATTAATTTTGAATTATCATGTCAACAGGTTCAATTGATGCCTTGAGACTACTCAATGAAAAACAATAATAAATGATACGTAGAAGCTGAAAATCCGTTTGCAAACAATAATAAGTTGGCTTATATTGACTACTCAGTGATGCGAATTTACTGTAGTATAGACCAATCAATGCAATCCACCCCAGATAATTTGAAGTAAAAAGTTGGAAAATTCTTTGAGAAAAAACAAGAATACACCCACCTACATTCATAATCACACACTCAGAAGAATGTGTGTCCCACACCCCTCGCTTTCTATAAATGTGTAAATAGGTGTGTTTGTAACATAACTAAAAGCCATTATGCTTCGTTGTGATTGTTTGATAGATCGACTAAAAGACTAAAGTTTCTTCTTGGGTAATATAAATAGGATGTAGTTTCTTCTTTGTGAGCTTGCTATAGGATTCATCTTGATGATTTAAAATGTTTATATTTTACTGTTTTTTGTACAAATCATTCATGCAAAAAATTGAATTGATCGGACTATAATAGTCATAACATCATATAACATTTATCTTTAAAATAATGACTATTTTTTTAAATCATATTTGTCATTTATTTTTTGAAAATAAATATGATCTGATTATATGATTATAATTATCTAATTAATTTTATTTTTTAAATAGATAATCTACTAAAAAAGTCTTAAAAGATTAATGGTTCGATTCATTAAATTAGATTCCATAATGGTTAACAGAAGTTCAATAGCACCTTTTTATTAGAATTACCTAACGGACAGATTCTCCACCCTATATGTAAGTCTAGAGCATTGTTATTTAAGATTAAAAAAAAAAAAAAAAAAAAAAAAAAGAGACTAAATTTTCAAATTTAGTGATGTGATAATCGATTAGGATATTAAAAGTAATACTTTCTCTCATATCTCTTTTAATTATCAACCAATCATATTATTTATGTATCATTAGATCTATAAAATGAGTTTAAAAAATAAACTTATATATTATCATTTTTCGTCAGTTTAACATCTAGGGAGTCGGTGGCACGTGAACAAGTTGGTCAATTTTTTCTTTATCATGTGCACAAGTCACACACAAACGTGCTAGTTTATCCATTTGTCTAATAATCTATCTAAGATTTATCTTCTCAAGATTAATTAACTAGACTTGACTTGGTCAGATTAACGAAAAGTATTGATCTAACGAGAGAAAAACAAAGTGGATTAGGTGAAAACCTTGTCAATCATCTCTTCTGCGAAATGAGCATCCTTAGCTGCTTTCTTGGCTACATTTTCAACTCTTTCAAACGCACCTCTAAGCTTTCCACCTTCCGGCAGCTCATCCCCAACATCTTCCGCTACCTTCTCCACTTCCTCGGCCACCTTCTCTATAACTTCTGTTACATGTTCCACTCTCTCCACCGCGTCTTCAACTTCCTCTACGCATTTTATCAAGTTTAATGACAGTTTAAAGTTTGCCAAAACTGAAACTAAATTAATGCACATATAATCATATGATAGAAATACTATGTATTCAGAATATTCAGAAAAGTGTCCAGAATTCAAATATAGGGTGTTAAATTTTAAATTTTGATTACTTTTTTTTATATATTTTTTCTAAATATGTAGTATGATGCAATATGTATTGTCAATAAAGAAGGACTAAGAAGAATTGCATATAGCTCCTTACTGGTCAATTTGAATAATGGCCCCCATTTATTCCTAAAAAAGGGTAGGACGATGGCTATTAGCCCGCCCAGAATCCAATTTTTCCTGCTAGAAAACCAATGAAAACATTTATTATGCAGTTGGAGATGTGAGAAGAAAATAATTGAGTAAAACAATGCTACGAAAAAATGCTCAAAATATTCAAAATTACAAATATTATGTGGATCAGATTGATTTTGGGTCCATGCCAAATATGATCAATGCAATTACATAGTAAGTCAAAGTTCAAACAAAAAAAAAAAGAGTTCAAAATTTACCAGGAATTTGGAGGGGGTTGTGAAGGAAGTGGTGGTCCTGGCTGGGTACTGCTATTGACAGCCAAGTCCCTGTGATTTTCAACATTTTTAAGAACAAACAAACAAAAAATAAATAAATAAATAAATAAAGAGGATATATTTGCAAAGCAATCTGAAAATTGAAAGTGGAATAGTTACATCTTTGTGTTGCTCTCCCTCTGCGATCGGTTGTCACTACTGAGATATCGAAAGCCTATATTAGCCGGAAAACAAGAACCATCCTTATGTTTTGAAATTGCCAGACGACGACTGGGATTGAAGATGAAGCGGGATTGAGAATCGCAACTGGGCTTGATATGTAGTTTGGTCAAACTATGAAGGGCGATCAATCTTATTGTCGACATAGTCTTTTAATCGAATTCTCTGGTGCTAATATAATATATATATTTCTTGAACTGATGAAGACGGAGATTAAAAGAGGTCAATAAAGATAAATTACAGGTTTCTCAGATGGTGCCTTGGGCAAATTACAAAGTGAGTTGGTTAGAATGATATTAATATTGTTTGCCAGATAAGTTGTTTGGCGTGGCGTGGTCCATAATAATGCCGAAAGTCAAAAGTTCACAAAATCTAATTAATCTTTATAAGCTACAAACTAGTTATGGTACTTTTGGAATTCAAATATTTCGAGTTAATTATGATCTTTCACGGCAAGTAACATGTTTCTGTGGGGTTTCCGATTATTTTCTTGTTGCAGAGAAAAGTCGTCCCTACCCAAGTTCATCACCTGTGGAGCTCCTCTCATTATTTCATCAATTGTGATGAATTAAAACACAAAAGAATATTGTGTGATTTAAATTTATTTTATAACCTATATAATACTCAAATATAGATCTTAATCACACATTATATTTAATAGGGCAAATTACAGAAATAGGCCCTATACTTTACCACGTGTGTCATTTTGGTCCCTGACATTTTCAATTGCGCGATTTAGCCCCTCAATTTAACGAAGTATGTCAATTTCGTCCAATAATTGACGCCCATTTGAAATTTTGGACGGAAAGCTAGCTCTTGCTTCTCATGTGCTCCATCTAATAATTACTGAGGGGCACACTTGTCTTTTTACCTCAAACCCTAGTTACCTCCCGCCAAAACCATATATGTCATCTTTCTCTCCATTATATACACATACTGACTCCAAAATTGATGGTAGACAAAGGACGGAAGGAGATGATGGATCATGTACTATGCCGATGCAAAATGAAAGCTCAGTTGCAGACTTCTTGGACAGAGAGCAACCCTGGACGAAGGTTGTTGGGATGTCCTCAATATGGTGTAAGTGTAGATGGAAAAAAATTGGAATGTCCTTTTGTTATATTGTTTGTAAAGGCAATTGAGGTGTTTAAGAAAAAATATTGCAGAGCAGGCATGCATGTGAATTCTTTCTATGGGTGGATCCTCCATTGTGTCCTCACGCTCGAGAGATCATACCTGGGTTGCTGAGAAGAACCACCATGCTTGAAGAGCAATTGAAGATGCACAGAGTAAGACAAAGGAAGTTGATTACTTTGATGGCATTGTCATGGCTCATTTTTTGGTGTTGGAACATGATTGGTGATGGTTCTGCAGCTGCTTCTCTTTCAAGCACTAGGAATGATGGAAATTGAAGCTTCTAGACTAGGAATGAAGTGGGGGTTTTTTTTTTTAAAAAAAAATTTGTACATTTTTTTGTTTTGAAGCTTCTGGACTGGAAATGGAGTAAGAATGAAGTGGGGTTTTTTTTTTTTTTTTTTTTTTTTTTTTTTTTCTTCTTTCTGTAATTGATGCTTATGGATTGGGAATGGATTTTAGGGTTTGATTTTGTTATGTAATTGTGGTTTATTATGTATGATTGCTATGAGTATCCAAACATGTTTTGAATGACACTATATCAATGTGGAATCAAGCTGTAGCAATGTTTTTTAATCAACATTTGTTTATCAACTTTTGAGTCAATGTTGATTGTTGAATGAAATGTTTTTGTTTATCATTTTTTTCAATCACACTGTCTCATGGTGCATTGGTTTGTTCACCTTTGCTCCATTGGTTTGTTTCACTTTTAGCAAACATGATGTAACCTATAACAAGACATAGAAATAAACATTGTAGACATGGTTGATACAAACAAAAAAAAACATGGTCCAAACATGTTCCAATACAAAAAACAAATATTTCAAATAACACAAAGAGGCCAATCAGTTGGCAAATCCAACAAAACATTACTTCAAATAACAAATACTTCAAGCATGGTCCAAAATGAAAAATCCAACAACATTACCATGTTTCAACAAAACATAAAAATGCCAAATACAACAAAACATAATGCATAAGATTTCACAAAAAAATTTGTTGTCTACTACAAGGCAACTACTCCTTCAACATTTAATTGCTTCCATGTTTTGGTAGTAAAGATAAGGTCATAAACTTCTGCCCCTTTGACACATATGTTGTTGAACCCCTATATGGACCTACAGATGTGTTTGGCTTAATGAATGTGCTTGTTCTAATGAAACCTGGTGGAGTTCCCCTAATGTTCACCCCTTGCAATGCTGCTCTGAAGTTAAAGCTTGGTTGACTATCACTTGCTTTAGGCCTTACTGAAATGCTTACCCTACTACCTTGTTGACTAGTGGCTTCAGTGGTTACTTGGTCTCTTGGTTGACTACTGGGTTGAGTAGGTGGTTGACTTGAGTAGGTGGTTGACTGCTTCTCTGGGTGCTTGGCTGGTTGTTTGTCACCTGCAAATTGTCAATAATTAATTATATGAAGGATATATAATAAATGAATTGAATTTATAAAGATGTAACAAATTGTGTGTAGGGTAACCTTTGGTGCAATAGGTTGGCCTTTGCATCCTCTTTTGTTGTGCCCAAGCTTACCACACAAGGTGTATGTAGTTATTGTGTTTCCTCTGTGCAACTTATAAGGATTCTTAGGCTCATCTGCTTGCCTTTTTCTCAACTTTCTTGGCTTACCAGGTTGCTTCTTCACTTTTGGAGGCAATAATCCAGGCAACACAGACTTTGGCCATATTTCAGAACCATTTATTGGGTATATCATTGACTCATAGCTAGCCAAGTATGTCTCCTTCTTATACCAGCGAGCCACATAATCTTCAGGTTGCTCATGTTTGTCATATATGGCTGAAATGGCATGACAACATGGTATGCCAGTTAGATTCCACTTTCTGCATGAACAGGTTGAATCGCCCAAATCAACTACAAATTGTTGCCCATTGAAGCAATTGATTTGGTACCTTAGACCTCCTGTCCACATAGCAATACAATTGCTTGCATCTTCTTTCCTTCTCTCCAATGCTTGTTGTATATTAGGACAAATAAGTCCTAGGTAAGCCCTCATTACTTCCCTTCTCACCTGTAGCCTCTTTATCAAGATACACCTAATGTCCTCTAACAAAGGGATTATGGTTTTTCCTCTAGCTTCTAGGATCAAGCTATTAAAGCTCTCACACATGTTGTTGTCTAACATATCAGACTTAACTGTAGGTGTGAAATGAGATCTAGACCAGGTGCTTGGGGGTTTTTCAACTAATTAATTGAATGCATCTTCATCAGCTTCCTTCAACTCTTCCATATGAGACTGAAATGCTTGTACATAAGAAGCCTTTGCAACTTTGTACACAATGTCCTTCGGGTGCACCCCCTTGAAGCTATCTCTAAAATTGGTGTAAAGATGTCTGATGTAGAACCTATGCTTTGCCATGGGTGCAACCTCTACAAGTGCTGGACACAATCCCTACATTTGTTTTGGGGGGGGGGGGGGGGAGGGGGGGAAAGTTACACACATTAAATGGACTAAACAGTAAAAATAAATGCATGAAACTTCTAATAAGCATTTACCTTTTGCTTGTCTAACATGAAGGTCACTCCTTACTTGTTGAAACACCCAAGAGTGTCACACAATATTTCAAAAAACCATTTCCATGAACTCTTTGTTTCTCCTTCAACAACTGCAAATGCCAATAGATAGCTATTGTTATTCCTATTCAAACCAACAGCTTGCAACAGTTGTCCCTTGTATGGCCCCTTTCAAATGGCAGGCATCAACCCCAATGAATGGCTTACATCCTGCCAAAAAACCTTGCTTGCAACCTCCAAAGCACACAAAAATCCTTTGAAACCTAGGCTTGGCTTCATCTATTTCATGTTCTTCATTTTCTGTATCTTCATCATCTTCCTTGACTGTGATAGTTGTCCCTGGATTAGTTCTTTTTATCTCTTCACAGTAATCCTATAACTTGGTGAGAGGGTAATTTATATGCAAATTGAGCCGAGCTGGGCCGTTATGGGCCTCAGTGTGAAGGGCTGAATAAACAGACCATAAAGTTATTCCGGTATTAAAGAGGCATAAAGTTACTCTGGTCCCAAAGAGGTTAGCTCGGTCACCATACTAGAACTTATACCGGTTATGGCGCAGTATGGTTAGCTCGGTCTAAAACCTTGCTAAAAGTTAGCTCGGTTTAGACTTACCACGGTTTGTGCAGAAGGAACTGAGGTAAGAGCATTGAAGGAAGAACTGAACAAAAGATAGTTCGGTCTACTCTGTGGCTCGGCGTGGCCATGCTTACTTCGGTCGTATGGTAGACCGGCCGTATTAAAACCATCTCACTTGGTTTAAGTAGTGAGGGGGGTGTTGAAGGATAAACACTATCTTTCAGGAGTATGAATCCTAGGAGGACTCTACATGGAGGAGTAAGAGTCCTACTTAGATTGTGCCACACGGAACCTATAAAAGCTCACAAACATCACCTATGGAGAGGTAACGCAACTTTGATTCCCGAATACACAGAGCTTTTTGTCTATTTGTCTAGCTTGCTGACTTAGGCATCGAAGAGATTTCCGGCACACACCCGCCGGCTAGCTCACGTTTGTATTTTCAGGGAGTAGAGCGACGTCGTACGGAGGAGCGCAGACTTGATCAACAGGATTATACGAGAAGGTTTATTTCTTTCCCGTACAATTGGCGCCGTCTGTGGGAAGTCAGACAAGAACAAAACCTCTTGATCAAGCTTTTCTTCTTTAGAATCAATGGCGTACAACGAAGATTTGCCACAATCCGCCATTGACGGACAAACACCAGAAGGGGGTGCAAGGCGCGAAGGTCTACCTCTCATCCCTCTTATGGCTGATTTAGAGCCACAGCGGCAGAATCCCAGAAGGGATGCGAGGGGGAGAAGGCGGACTAACAGCCCCCATCACTCTTGTTTGCAAAGTCCTGAGAGACAAAGGCGAAGGATTGATCCTCAAACTCTGGAGGACCGTGTGAAGGAGCAGGACGAACTAATACGATGGATGGCGGCGGACATGGAGTCCATGAAGCGCCAGATAAAGGGAAAAGGTGTGGCGACAAGAGAGGGGCGCAAAGGCAAGATGCCCCCTCGCCACTTGGAAGATCGTAGTGGACATACCACACCCTCCCAAACAAAGAGTAAAAGCCTCAGGACAGGTGACACTCAATCCAGAACCTCCAGAACTCGTTACTTCAAGTCTGAGAGAACGAGGACTGAGAGGTCATACACTGAGGGAAGCACCTATCGGCCCTCGCACACGCACCAGACATCATCTAGACAAACGGAGTTACCTAGATCGTTCGACTTACGAACCGTACTAGAGGAGAAGGCACGATGGAAGGAGGATGCTAGGGCGCGAGACCCACACAGAGTTTCTGCTTTGCGGCGATTGGCTCCTCGGACGCATGGAAGCGTTGAGGTCAGAATGCCAATACCGCGCCCTGCCTACGAACCGACAGACAAAGCACTAGCGAGGCTGCAGACCTCGCCATTCGTTCCGGCAATTGAAAATGCGCCCCTACCTTCAGGCTTCCTTCAGCCTAAATTCACCACGTACGAGGGGAAGACAGACCCCTACATGCACCTAAGCCATTTCCGCCAGGTTATGGCGGTATATCGACACAACGAGGCTTTGATGTGCATCCTCTTCCCGTCTAGCCTTGGCGACCTAGGCTTGACTTGGTTCGAAAAACTTCCAGAAGGCAGCATAGCCTCCTCGGCGCAATTGGCGAAGGTGTTCGTAACAAGGTTCAGAACAAACGCCAAAATCCCGGTGGAGATCGACCAGCTACTCTCCATCAACATGGGCGACAAGGAGACCCTAAGATCCTACAATAGTCGCTACTGGGAAACCTTCAACCAGATTGGGGACTGCCCCACCAATCTCGCCATTGCACAGTACAAAAGAGGCCTTCCAGTCGGGAACAGACTAAGGGACTCAATCACTATGACGCCACTACTCACCATGGAGGCCCTGATGGAAAGAGTGCATCAGCACATCAGGGTGGAAGAGGATGGCACCCGTGCCAAAACAAAGTCCGGCACGATCGTAGTACCGGAGAAAAAGGCCTCAGCAAAGGTCAACGCGGTAAACCGTCCGAACAAAAACGGACGAGGCAGGCGAGACAACAGAGAGGATCAGGATAAAAGATGGTTGAGAGTCCGCACTGCCATAACCACGGTATTCAAGAAACCGATCTATCAGATTCTAAGCGAGATACGAGATGAACCTTTCGTCAGATGGCCTGTTAAGCTAGGAGAGGCTCAGAAGGACTACGACGAAAGGTCACGGTGCACCTTCCATAAAGAAAAGGGGCACCGCACTGAGAATTGCACACCATTGAGACAGCACCTGGAGGAGTTGGTGGCCGCAGGTCACCTGGATAAATACATTGAAGGAGGGACGCAACCAGCCCCCCAGGACCACAATAACCCCAACGGGATGCCGGTCGACGCCCCACCTCAAGGCGTAATTAATGTGATACATGGAGTCTTTGAACCTGAGCGTGTATGCGAGCTCAGAGGATCAATCAAGAAGGCTGAGCACTTAAGAGAGGTACTAAACACACAACCTACCATAAAAAAGGAAAAGACAGAGGCCACGAACGTCATGTCCTTTTCAGATAGAGACTTGGCAAGGATATACTGCCCTCACAATGATGCCTTGGTTGTCACTCTCCGAGTTAAGGATTTTGACGTCAAGCGGATTTTGATTGACCAGGGTAGTTCATGTGAGATAATGTATTACGAAACATTCAAGCAATTGAAGCTACAAGACAAAGACTTGGCACCTGCCGTATCCCCCCTGATTGGATTCAACTCAATGCCGGAATGGCCAGTCAGCAAAATAATCCTACCAGTCAGAGCAGGAAGCGTGACAAAACAAGTGGAATTCTGGGTGTTGAAAGTCCCTTCCACTTACAACATAATCTTGGGAAGAACATGGCTGCATGCCATGCGATCGGTAGCGTCATCCTACCATCAAGTAATGCGGTTCCCCAACGAGACTCGGGTAATTGAAGAGGTCTATGGAGATCAGATTATGTCCAAACAATGCTTTGTCACGGTGAACGGCAGCCGTGCTGCCAAAGGATATGTTCATTCGGTGGAAGAACCTGAGAGCAATGAACTGTTCGCATATGTTGGCAAAGCAGCTAATCAAAAAGCGGTGGAAGACTTGGTAGAGGTAAGAATAGATGAAAAGAACACGAATAAGTTCTTTTTGCTCGGTTCGTCGTTGTCCAGCACTGAGAGATTAGAGGTCTTGGAATTCTTGACCTCTAACATCGAAGTGTTCGCCTGGACGCCATACGACATGCCAGGCATTGATCCAAACTTCATCTGTCACCAACTCAATGTCCACCCATCCGCCAGACCAATCATTCAACGCACTCGCAGATCGGCACTCCACCACGCCGAGATAGTGGCAGAAGAAGTAGGAAACCTGCTTGAGGCAGGGGCAATCAGGGAAGTGCACTACCCAAGATGAATCTCCAACACAGTAGTAGTGCCAAAAAAGAATGGCAAGTGGCGTGTCTGCGTCGACTACAAAACAGTCAACAAGACATGCCCAAAAGACAGCTTTCCTCTACCACGGATAGATCAACTGGTAGACCTAACGGCAGGGCACAACCGACTTAGCTTTTTGGATGCATATAGAGGCTACCATCAGATCACCATGTACGAACTAGACCAGGAAGTCACGTCCTTTACAACTCCAAGAGGACTGTATTGCTACAAGGTCATGCCCTTTGGCCTAAAGAACGCAGGGGCGACGTTCCAATGGATGGTCACCAAGATGTTTGAACCATTGTTAGGCAGAACAATGGAGGCTTACATCGACGACATGGTGGTCAAGAGCAAGGATGAGAACGACCATCTCAAGGACCTAGGTGAAATGTTTGAGATCCTCAAAAAGCACAAGTTGCGCCTCAATGCGTCCAAGTGTGCATTCGGAGTAGGATCTGGCAAATTCCTAGGCTTCCTGGTAACCAACCGGGGTATAGAGGCAGACCCCTCTCAGATCAAGGCAATTCAGGATCTGGAGAGGCCAAACTCAATAAAGGAAGTACATCATCTCACAGGCATGGCAGCTGCACTCAATCGGTTCATAAGCCGGTCGTCGGACAGACTACGACCATTCTTCCATGCTCTAAAAGCCAAGTTTGAGTGGGACGAAGAATGCGACCGCACTCTGAAAAGCCTAAAAGAATACATGTCTTCTCCGCCACTGCTTGTCACCCCAATACCTGGAGAAGAACTCTTCCTATACCTAGCAATTTCTCAGCACGCAATTAGCGCAGTGTTGGTCCGTGCGGAAGGAATCCAACATCTGCCCATTTTTTATGTCAGCAAAACATTGCTGGGCGCCGAAACAAGGGACTTGCCACTAGAAAAACTGGCCTTGGCCTTGATGATGGCCTCAAGGAAGTTGACGCACTACTTTCACGCCCATACCATTGTCGTCCTCACAACTTTCCCATTAAAAGCTTTGTTTGAAAGGGCGAACTTTTCTGGGCGAATTTTGAAGTGGATAGTAGAGTTGGGACAATATGACATCAAGTTCCAACCCAGAACCGCGATAAAGGCTCAAGCTTTGGCAGACTTTGTCGCAGAATTCACCCCAGGAAGTCATCATATCTGCCCAATCGACCTGACTAAAACAAAAGAACTAGGGATGGAAGTTGACGTCGGAATAACGCGACCCCTGGTGCAAGTTACCCAGTCAGGTCCCAAGGCAGACCAGAATGAAGTAAGGGAGGAAAAAGAAAACCATACTACATCAAGCCAAAACTCACCAGCAAATAAAGACCTGGTACAAACAGAGAGCGAAGGGCAAACAGCAAGCATGGACCCTGAAGCAGACACCAGCAACGTTAAAAACCCCAAGGCATCATCTGATCCCTCCACTTGCTGGAAATTGTTCGTTGGAGAGATGTGGAAGCTCTTTGTGGATGGAGCATCCAACTGGCATGGAGCAGGACTCGGCATAGTCCTCATCTCCCCAAACGGCCTAGTAGTGGAGCAAGCAGTCAATCTTGGCTTCCTAGCATCAAACAACAAAGCGGAGTATGAAGCGCTTCTTGCAGGCCTCAAATCAGCATTCTACATGAAGGCCACTGAGCTAATGGTTTACAGCGACTCACAGTTGGTGGTAAACCAAATATCTGGCGACTACGAAGTAAAGGATGACAAGATGGCAAAATACCAAGAGTTGGTCAGAACAGAGATCAAGAAATTTGAAGTAGTCAGGATAGAACAAATCGGAAGGGAGGAAAATAGCAGAGTGGACGAACTAGCAGGCTTTGCCTCAATGGCAGATACTTCCATCCCTCATCCATTGCTAATCGACTACCTACCTAGACCAAGCATTGAAGACCCCGAAGTAGAAGAGGTATGTTGCGTGGAGCTAGGCCCTTCTTGGATGGACCCCATCATCCTGTTCTTAAAAGACGACATCTTACCAGAAGAGAAGAAATAGGCCAACAGAATAAGAGCGAAGTCGCAGCGATTTTGGCTCTCCCTATCATTGGCATTGTACAAAAAATCGTTTTCAGGACCCTACCTAAAGTGTGTACACCCCAGCAAAGTAGAAGCATTCTTATTCGAGATACACGAGGGTGTATGCGGAAGCCATCAAGGAGGAAGATCATTAGCATACAGAGCAATCTCGCAAGGATATTGGTGGCCATACATGTAAGCAGATTCAGAAAAGTATGTCAAAAAGTGCGAGAAGTGTCAGAAGTTCGCACACCAAATACACCAACCTGCCAGAGAACTCCTACCATTAACAAGCCCATGGCTCTTCGCAATGTGGGGCTTGGACATAGCAGGGCCACTTCCAACTGCACCAGGCAACAGGAAGTTCTTTCTTGCAGCAACCGACTACTTCACAAAGTGGGTGGAAGCAGAAGCCTTGGCATTAATCAAGGAAAAAGATGTGAAGAAGTTTGTCTGGCAGAATATCATCACTCGATTTGGCATACCAAAGGCACTAATATCAGACAACGGCACGCAGTTCGACGGCAGAATCTTTAGAGGCTTTTGTGAAAAGTACAAGATAGAGTTCTACAATTCTACACCGGCATATCCCCAAGCAAATGGTCAGGCAGAAGCATCAAACAAGGTAGTCTTAGATGGATTGAAGAAAAGATTAGAGAAAGCCAAAGGCAAATGGGCAGAAGAGCTCCCTCATGTTTTATAGGTTTACCGCACCACACCTCGACGGTCAACAGGAGAAACTCCATTTTCTTTAGCCTATGGTATGGAGGCAGTAATCCCACTAGAAGTCGGCCTCCCCACAATTCGAAGCAAGAATTTTGATCCAGACTTGAATGGTGAAGCCATAACATTGGAGCTCGACCTTGCAGAGGAAAGAAGAGAAAGAGCACTGGTTCACATTGCCTCATACCAACAAGAATTATCCAGAAAGTATAACAAAACAGTACATCTGAGGCAATTCAAAATCGGAGACTGGGTACTGCGCAAAGTAATGGGAAACACCTTGATACTGGGAGATGGCAAGTTAGAGCCTAATTGGGAAGGATCTTACAAAGTGGTTGGATTAGCAGGCAAAGGGGCATACCACTTAGAAGATGAGGATGGCAAAGCAATTCCCAGGCCTTAGAACACTGCCAATCTAAAATTATTTTATTTTTAGCCTTTTTTCTTTAAAGTATGTGTAATTTTTTCCTTTATCAATAAAACAAAGTAGTTTCTTTTCAGTATAGACGTTTCCTTCTGTAAAAATTTACTTTAGTAAGTTAGGTGAGTTAGGGGTATTAAAAACACAGTTGGCCGAAATAACCAACTGCGACCCTTCCTAAGCCCAGGATAAGAATCCAGGCTGCAGGACGTGTGGTCGAAATAACCAAACACCTTATTCTAAGCTGGCTGGAAAAACCAACTTAGAGGTTGGCTGGATTAAACCAACACCCTTCCTAAGCCTAGGATAAGGATCCAGGCTGCAGGACGTTTGGTCGGAATAACCAAACATTTTATTCTAGGTTGGCTGGAAAAACCAACTTAGAGGTTGGCTGGATTAAACCAACACCCCTCCTAAGCCCAGGATAAGGATCTAGGCTGCAAGATGTTTGGTCGGAATAACCAAACATTTTATTCTAAGTTGGCAGGAAAAAGCAACTTAGAGGTTGGCTGGATTAAACCAACACCCTTCTTAAGCCCAGGATAAGGATCCAGGCTGTAGGACGTTTGGTCGAAATAAACCAAACACCTTATTCTAAACTGGTTGGAAAAACCAACTTAAAGGTTGGCTGGATTAAACCAACACCCTTCCTAAGCCTAAGATAAGGATCCAGGCTGCAGGACGTTTGGTCAAAATAACCAAACACTTTATTTTTTGGAAAAAACCAACTTAGAGGTTGGCTGGATTAAACCAACTCTTATTACTCTACAGCCGAAGTAAGGATATCGGCTACACAGTGGTTGGCCAAATTAAACCAACTCCTGGTACTCTTCAGCCGAAGTACGTATATCGGCTAAAGAGTGGTTGGCTAATAAGCTCGGTCATATTGCTCAGCTAAGACTGGAATAAAGTATGTCGGCCGAAAAATATTATGTTTCGTTCAAATTGCAGTTAGAAAGCAAGCACAAACAGGAAAGTAAACCGAGATAAACCGAGATAACAGTTGGAACAACAGAATTCATTGAAAACTCATTACAAGTGCAAGTATACAGGTCAGACCGGAGTAAGTGTTGAATACAAAAGAAGATTTTTCATTGATCAAGTAAAAGGCAAAATACAAAGGAGGGGCCCTCAACCCGGCTACAAGCAACAAAGAAAACAAAATGCAAAATTAGCTAAACAGATCGTCTATTTCGGCATCAAGACTAGCATCCACATCAACCCAAAGCCCGGTCTCAGACGGGAGCACAGTCTCGGCATGGAGCTCGGTTTCAGCTGGTTGCTCAATGGTCAGATCTTCTATGGTAGGCTCCGCCCGAGCTGATTGGTTAGTTGGAACATTGTCAATCGGGGTATCAGTTGGCTCGTTTTCTTCATCACCATCTGAATCTTCAAGGAATTGTTTTTGAAGGGACGCAGCATACTCCGCCAGTGAGGCCGGTATGAAGTACTGAGGAGGATTGTGGACCTCGATCTCGGGCCCACAACCGAGCTGCTCCACAGCCCCCCTCCAACCGCACTTAAAGAACAGGTCTTTCGCTGCTTCACACTGCTGGATGTAAGCTACTTCGCCTTCTTTAAAACCTTTCTGCTCGGCGTCATCAGCCTTCTTTTTCAGCTCGGCAATCTCAGAGTTCTTCTTGCCTTCAAGTTTGGCAAGCTCACGCAAGTAGTTGTCCTTCATCACGGTTAATACTTTCTGTTTGTCAGCATTAGCCGAGGTAACCAGTCCGGTTAGACGGGCTACCTCGACCTCTAGCTCGGCGTTCTTCTGTTGGGCGTCTTTCAGTTCGGTTGTTTTTTCTTCAACTTCAGTCATGGCCTGCCTTGCTGTCTTCCTGAGCTCCAACACCATTTTGTGTGCAACTTGGCTCTTTTGCATGGCCTGTAAAATAATGGAAATAAACCAATGACAAAACCGAACAGAAAGTTCGAAAAAATTGAGAGGCAAGAGGGGCCACTTACCAGGATCATGGACTTCGTCGCTGACCGGATGGCCTTGAGCTCGGTCAGGTGTTTGTGGTGCTCCATGTTGGGGGGCAGACACACACTCTTAGCCAGATTGAAGGCTAGCATGTGGTCTTTGTCTGCCACCACTGAGTCGGTATCGTAGATAGCACAGTTCTGGAAAGTCAATTTTGGACTCCATTTAGAGGAGCTAGCTCGGTCGGCAGGCTCCGGCTGAGGGCTCGGTGGAGGGCTGGGTGGAAGAGTTGTTTCATTTTCATCAACAAGACGCTGCTCGGCTGGGTTAGTCCGGGCGCGCTTGCTTGGGCGTGATGAAGAGGGTTGTTGAGTTGGGAGGGCCACCACTGTTTCTTGGGTTTGGTTCGGCGGTGGTACCTCGGCTCGATTGGTCTCGGTTAAAAGGGCCCTTACTCTGTTCCTTTTGGCCATCTCTTGTTCGGCAGTCAAAGGGACAAGATTGATCTGGGGTAAAGTGGGGTTCGGTTCAAGGGCGTCCTCTAGCAAAAAGTCTGTTACTCTGGCTTTGCGTCGGCCGCTATACCGGTATGACGGCTCAAAATTCAGAAGTTTGGCCCAACTTCTTTTGTGGTATCGTAGTGCGACACGAAGTACCCCTAAGTTGGGGTGACTGTATAGTGATTGAAGATGGGCTGAATCTGCAAAAAGAAGACTGTTAGTTCGGTTACGAAATTGGAAACCAAAATAAAACAACAACATGCAATGGAGCCGAAGTAATTATACCGGGTGTTCCTTTATTCCCGTTTATTCTGCGGCCTGGGATCTGGGCTTGGTGGTCTTCAAAATTCCCAGAGACCCAGAAAAAATCGTCATCATTCAAGTCTTTGTCCGGTGTGTCTTTTATTATTTTCTCTCGGCTACGTCATATTCTTAAATAATAAACCCACCCGTCGTCTTTTGACCCTATTGAGTACTGATGGAAGATCTCGGCTAGGCCGAGGTTAATGCCAGCTCGGCGGTTTAGTTCGGCTACACCATTTATTATACGGTATGAGTTTGTGGAAAGTTGGGTTGGGCATATCCTAGTTTGCCTAAGGAATTCGCAGAGTAAGGGCTGTACAGGGAATCTTAGACCGGTTTCTACAATGGAAAGGAGGGTGAAGGGAACAAAACCAGGGTTTCCCCAAGGTACGATGTCTTGTTCGGCCAGGGTGAGGTGGACATCGTCAGGGATGTTATACTCCCTTCAGAATTCGGCTAAACCACCAGGTGTCTCTACTAAAAATCTATACTTCCCCATTTTATGTTTTAAGTTATGAATAAATAAATGCCGAACGATTAGATCGGTCAAAGAATGTTGCCGAGTAGCTCGGTTGAGCGCTCAAAGAAGTGCCTGGGCAACCTAAGTCTGCAAAGTAAAAAGCAAGAGTGTTAAGCACAGCTCGTTGAACCGTGCTATAAAGTAAAAGCAAGATAAAAGAAGTCCTATTTCGGTTATGAGAATTGTCACAGGTCCTATCTCGGTTTCAGCTAGATATTTCGTAGCTCGGATCGGGCAATGGGTTTGTTAGCTCGGTCTTGGCGAGCTGTTCGATATCTCAGTTAAAAAGAAGGTTTTTGTTAGACCGGTCGAGCTTCCAGGGGCAGCTTTCTTAGTTCGGTCTAAAAAACTAAGAAAGCTGGTTTAGCCCCTAAGATATAGCTCGGTCGGATTTGAGGCTACCCAGTACACTAATTGCAGACTTAGTTCGGTTTGTTATCTCGGCTAAGGTAAATTAGATATTGGTTTGACTTATTGGGACTGATGGGGGAGCATGAAGTTCTAGTTCGGTTACTTAGTCTGGCTAGAGTGACATCAACTACAAACAGATTCTTAGTTCGGTTATACTGTGATTTTGGATTCAAACCAGTGTTTCTCATATTGTTTATGGAAATTCAAGCGGTTCTTGTGAGTTTTTTCCAGAAAGTGCAAGACCAGTAGAAAATGGAAAGGAAAATGTGTTTTGCAAAAACACACGAAGCAAACTACAGTGGATTGAACAAAGTACAAAAACAAAGAAAAATAAGAACAGAATTATGATGCTTACCAGGTAGAGAGGAAAAACTTGAAGATGGAAGCAACGGCAGCAGAAAAATGCGGGCTTTAAAGATTGCGAGATTGTAGAACAATGGAGGTTCAAAGAGAGAAAAGGTTGAATAGTAAGGGGAACGATTTGAAAGGCGAAAGGGTTTTGTTTTGGTGAAAAGACCTAAAGGCGGGAACTGTTCAAATTTTGCGGAGTACGAGGGCGGCGTGACAGCTGCTGTAGGCCAATGAGAGCGTGCCACGTGTCATGGGAAGGAGAAACGATTCAGTTGCTGTGATTGAAGAGACGTTTTGACCGGACAGGCTCAGTTCGGCTTGAGTTCAGCTCGGCTGGAAAGGCTTAAACTTTATCACGGCTGGAGAGGCTTGAGAAGTCTAGCTCGGCTGATAGACAAATAATCCCTATCATGCTATGCAGATGGAATTAAGGGGCAATTGAGAGGGTAATTTATATGCAAATTGAGCCGAGCTGGGGCCGTTATAGGCCTCAGTGTGATGGGCTGAATAAACAGACCATAAAGTTATTCCGGTATTAAAGGGGCATAAAGTCACTCCGGTCCCAAAGAGGTTAGCTCGGTCACCATACTAGAACTTATACCGGTTATGGCGCAGTATGGTTAGCTCGGTCTAAAACCTTGCTAAAAGTTAGCTCGGTTTAGACTTACCACGGTTTGTGCAGAAGGAACTGAGGTAAGAGCATTGAAGGAAGAACCGAACTAAAGATAGTTCGGTCTACTCTGTGGCTCGGCGTGGCCATGCTTACTTCGGTCGTATGGTAGACCGGCCGTATTAAAACCATCTCACTTGGTTTAAGTAGTGAGGGGGGTGTTGAAGGATAAACACTATCTTTCAGGAGTATGAATCCTAGGAGGACTCTACATGGAGGAGTAAGAGTCCTACTTAGATTGTGCCACACGGAACCTATAAAAGCTCACAAACATCACCTATGGAGAGGTAACGCAACTTTGATTCCCGAATACACAGAGCTTTTTGTTTATTTGTCTAGCTTGCTGACTTAGGCATCAGAGAGGTTTCCGGCACACACCCGCCGGCTAGCTCACGTTTGTATTTTCAGGGAGTAGAGCGACGTCGTACGGAGGAGTGCAGACTTGATCAACAGGATTATACGAGAATATTTATTTCTTTCCCGTACACTTGGCATATTGTTCCATGAGGCTTCCCTCTATCAATTCTTGTGTTTTTCTCTTTGTCCTATATACTTGGCTCTTGGATATCCCAACCTTGTGCTCCTTTTGCACAGTTTTCTTGAATGACTGCACTGGAATAGATGGATTGGACTTCAATGTCTCCAAGTACTTCTTCGATAGCCATGTAGAATTCACTTGTCTGTTATAAAAAATTTTGCCACAATAGTGACTGGGGACATATGTCTTTATCTGGAATGATGGTTGTCCTTGCATCTTGGATACATAAAGCATCCACTCACGTGGTGGCTTACATGTGGCCCTAACCCTCATGCTATCATTTTTGACTAACTTAATAGCCTTCCCAGTATTAATACCATGCTCCTTAACATCAACTTTCAATATTTTGATAGTGCCAAAATCCATGCCAATCTTGAATTTTGGGTCTGCCATATCTGTGTTTGGATTAAACTCTGGGTATCTAACTCTATTGCTTCCAGCCTCTTCATCAGAGGATTCATTGATGCTCTTGAGGTCATCAGATGTAGCATTAGGCTCTAGGCAGTTAATATGAGGTACCTCAACTCTTTCATCATTATGCTTTTGCCTCCCTAACCCACTCCATTCAACATTTCTATCAACATTAGCATCAAATAGTATGTCATCCTCATTGAAATCATAGTCATTATTTTCAAAGTCCTTTAGATCTGTAGAATAGTTTAATGAATCATGACTTTGCCTTTCAACTTCAACTTTATCCTCACCCTCCACATTACCTGTGCCACTTCCAATTTCCTCAATGACAACTGATGCATGGTGAAAGTGATTAAACTCTTCAAGCTTAAGCAACTGATCATTAGGGATGTGCTCTAAATACACTTCAATTATCCTACTTACATGCACCCATTTCACCATATCCATTACATCATTATCATTCCTAAGTGGCTTTAATCCATAATTTAAGTCCCTACCAGGCACTCGATAATGGTATGAAATGAATTCAGTATAACCTAACTTTTGAGCCATATCCCTTATCTCTATCAACCTCATTTTGTCAGCATCACAGTTGTCTCAAAATAATAATTTCCCCCCTACGTAAGCCCTATTTACTAAAGACTTTAAAACCCCACCATGATGCATTTTGATAGTGAAATAATCACTATCTAGATCTAAAAAAAGAAGATAACATATTTATTGTATGAACAATACAGGACAAGGGGGACCACAACGCATTATCTATACATCAATTATAGATATTGATTTGTTTTTTTGTTAGTGTGCAGTTATGTAGATGTGTCGACATGCATGAATATATAAACATATATTCACCTCGTCACTTTCAAACAAAGTAAAGCAAAAGTAGATTCTTTGACCTACCCGATGCTTCAACTTGCAGATAGATAAAATAAAGAAAAATACAAAACCAAAAAAAAAAGGCAAATAGTACTTTTTTGCTTACCATAATCTGGTATTTCATCACCAATCCTCATAATCGCCATGTTCATCTTTTCACCTCGTCAATCGTTTTCTTCTCTATCTAAGTCAATTTCAGCCGATTTACAATCAAACAATTTTTTGGTAACTCAAGAAACGATTTGATTCTGTAGAGACAGAGAGAATGGACTTGCTGATTTGGGGAAGATGCAAGTATAGGGACGATCGAGGTAATTAGGGTTTGAGGTGAAAAGACTAGTGTGCCCCTCAGTAATTGCTAGAGGGAGCACGTGAGAGGTAGGTGCTGGCTTTTCATCCGAAATTTCAAATGGGCATCAATTATTGGACGAAATTGACATACTTTGTTAAATTAAGGGGCTAAATCACACAATTGAAAATGTCAGGAACCAAAATGACACACGGGGTAAAGTAGAGGGACTATTTCTGTAATTTGCCTTATTTAATATGTGAAGGGGTTAAAATAATTAGGACCAGGATCAGGCCAAGTTACTGCTACAAGACCAAACCAATCCAAGCCTACGAGGATGGGCTAGGTTCGTCAAAAATGTTGATATGGGCCAATTTCATCAAGCCCAACTGATATGGGTCCATCAGAACCAAGATGGGTTGAGCTCAATCTAAGCACCAAGGTAGACCAAACCCACTTAGCCCAATCGATGTGACCCGAACCCACCCAGTCCATTAGAACGGGCCGACCCATCAAGGCGGAACAACGAAACCCAAGAAGACCAATCGAAGAGGGCCAAGCTAACCCGAGACCAAAATAGGGCGAGGCTTGGCATCTAACCTGAGGCCACACGCTATCATAGTCTCCGAATGCTGAATAGACTAGGTTAGAGAAAATCATGAAGATATTAATTAAGGGGCATTTTAGCAACATAGTAAAAAGCTAGCTTTTTGGCCTTTTGATCTTTTTGGGTCATATCACCTCTCTACTTTTTTCACACAAAAAAGTCAAAAAGTCACAAAAAAAATCAAAAAATCAATTTGTTTACTAACTTCTCAAAACACCACTAATGTAACCATGCCAGCTAGTCCATGGTCTCCTACCAAGGGTGTGATAGTCTGAACTACAGAGGCACCCAAACCCCCTCACCCGCACCATGGAGAGCAAGGTCATGTCTATAAAAGGCACACATCATTCACCTGAAAAGGTACATAACACACTCTGCAATCGATTTGTATATATTGTCTCTCTATATTCATTTTTTTCTTCCTCTAGACATTGATTTTAGCATCAGAGGGGTTCTCCGGCCAACCCTGACCGAGAAGCTCCCACTGGTTCTTTGATTTTGCAGGTTGTAGTTCCCAGAAAGTCCAGTTTGATCACGAAGCTCTAATTCACTTCATCAATGCGAAATCTATGCTCGTACAATGTGTTTTAATTTTGTGTAATTATCATTTTTATTATTTTATTGCTTTGTGATAAGATAATGATATTAGATTATTGTGGGTGTTGATTATTGACCTCACAACCAAACCAGATCTCTTTGCCAAGATCCTAAGAACTTAGATGTAGAGCACATGGAAAAATAGAAGAGCCAACACCTGCACACAAGAAAACAAGTAACACCACAGTGGCTCGTCTACTTGGGGACACTCCGATGATCAAGTCAGTAACCTATCCCATAAGATAACAGCACAAGCACGCAACTCACAAGTAAAAACATACCTTGGACCCACGGGGTGTCCTACTTTTATATAGTTAGTAGTGCCCTCGTCCCTTAGAAGTATTACTTCTATTCAAATAAGAATAAAATCTTTTAAGAGTCTCATCTCTATACAAATAGAGAGCCTCTAACCATTTAGGACTCTTGTCCTTTATTCGAATATCTTGGATTTTGATATGGTCTCATCATATCTCGGCATATCGGCTAATCCACGTGGCACCTCAACAACAACCTTAGCCACGTGAACAACCCTAAAAATATATCCCCACAATTATGTATCCTCACTAATCACAAACCTTATGTTTGGATATCAAATTGGGCTTTTAGATTGACAGTTTCTTTGACTATATGTTCTCCATATGATGGACTATTTAATGGAAATTGAGATACAAAATGAGAGGATAAAGAGGGGTTTGGATTAGGTGGCTAAAATACCAAAATACCATCGAATTATATGTAGTCCATGCCTTGGGATTCTAAATAAACATGAGAAAAGATATGGTTTTAGTAATTTCCCTTTTAATTCAGGAACATTCTGAACGTGGGATATGATATATAATCTTGACAATGTCAGAATTTCAAGATTAAATCATGTAATGCAGTCCAACAAGATAAAAAGGATTAGATTTTTCTCATATTCACATATCAACATGAGAAAACTTGAGGGGTCCGTGGAGCCCACCACAGTTCCTGCTTCGATTATTCGAACCATTTACTTTTTAAGACTCATTGAGTAAAACATTTATACAAAAAATCCAGATGATTAGACATTGATAATTATATGTTTGAATCAAATTTGTATTACAAAAAATATGTGGTTATTCTTGAAATTAAATTTGTTGTCTATTTTTTAAAAATAAATATGATTCAAATATATAACTATCGATATCCAATTATCTTAATTTTTTATATGAATACTATACTCAGCGAATCTAAAAAAGTGAACTGTTTGTATCATCGAAATCGATTCAAAATATGCCTACCAAGTCCAAACGCTTTCTCAAGTTGAAATGAAAACTTGAGAGAAACCATATCCAAACAAATATGACTTGAGGTTTAGGATTACAAAAACCAAATACATAATTAGATACAAAAAATACATAAATAAATAAAATTTTACCAAATTTGTTAGACTACTACTTCTCAAAATCTTGTCTATCTGTACATATTATGTACTTTGTGTCAAATTTTGTTGTTCCATTTGTGTGTACAATGATTTCATTATATTGACCATGTTGAATACTCCCCCTTTTTTCAATTTTTTGGTCTGAGCAAATTTAGGCAAATTTGGGGTTTGTCTAAATGATAATGTTCTAAAGTCAAGAGCAAATAATTCTTCTTATGAAACTACAGTTCACCATAGCCAATAGGCTAGTTATTTTAGCTTCCTTTATCAAAATAATTAAAATAAATAAATAAATAAATAAATAAATACAGTCAAGGAAAGTGGCATTTACACGCAAAGGGTTTCCAATCCATCTATATAGAACTAGGTTGAAAATTCTGATGTTAGATCAACCATACCATGGTCATGGGGCTTGCTGTTAAATGCCAAAAGCATCTCCTAAATGGACAATATGAAAGTACGGAAAACAATTACATTAACTTCCTCAGAAATTTGAAAAAAAAAATAATAATAAATCTCATAATTTTAACATAATTATTTTTTAAGGTTTTAATTCATATAATACTTGATCCTCTTTTCATATGAAATTTGTTGGTCGTATGAATTAAAAAATGATATTATCGTATGTTTTACATTGAAATATATATTTTATGTTATTTATCTTATTTTTTTCACTATTTGCATTAGTTACAATCTATTTAACATTATTAAAAGGGATATCAATGTAATTATGTCAAAATTAGAAGACTTATTGTATAATTTTCAAATCTCAAGAGGGTTAATGTAATTTATCCTAATTATTAGGGTAAATTATATTCATCTCTCTTTGTTGAGGTTTGACAAAAATATAATTAGCTCCATATTTTGAAAACAGATATTTTATCCTTTCTTTAGTCGAGGTGTGCATATACTGGCCAGACATCCGGTCATTAAAAAAATAGCTAAAGTGATTGAAAACTAATGCAGATGATGTGTAGACATTAAAATAGACAAAGATAAATATATAATTTAGTATAAAAAAAAGATAATAATGTCAATTTTTTTATACGACTAAATAATTATTGATAAAAAATTATCTAATTATTACGTAAATTAAAACTTCCAGGAAAATTAGTGTAATTATAACAAAAGTGTAAGATAAATTATACTTTTCTAAATCTTAAGGGATATGAGTATAATTTAGGATTTAGGGGTGTGAGTATAATTCACCCTAATTATTAATTAAAATGTATTTGGTATGTTCTTTATTACATGTACGGTACAAGTACATTAGGATATTGATTAATAAAATTTAAAATAATTACCCATAGGTATTGATTAAAAGTAATTAAAATAAATGTACAAAAGTAATTAAAATAAATGTACATTTTATATCAGGTATTTTGGTAAATAATGAATAATTGTTTTAAATTTTAACATGTAACTAAAAAATATTAACAAAAACACTATTAACTTGTAACTAAAATGTCTGTGGAAGACAACATGTGTACACGGAAATCTTGAACAAATAGTTGATCGGTACACTTTCATGATACACTTGATTGTTGATGTTTTTTCAATTATATAATTCTAATTATTTAATTAATTTAATTTATTTTTTTTTTATTTATAGATTTTCTGAACATCTAAAGGTAAAAAAATGAAGAGCTTGGATTATAATAATAAACCCTTGACTGAGCCATTCAAACCTCAACTAAGAACAAGTTTATCCCTTTCTTAGTTTACCCCTTTTAAGAATGCCACTTAGAACCTCAATCCTAAGAAAAATATCAATTCAATCTCTTGTTTGTTTGGTTTAATTTTCTTTTTCGATTTAATTAATTTTTCTTTGAGTAAACTACTAATAGACCTTAATAGTTAGAATTAATTCCCATTAAATCTTACTAAAAGTTAACCTTAATAAAATGTCGCTAAAAATAATTTTTATAACTTTTTTTTTCCATATGTCGTTAAAACCTGACAATTAGTGACTTTTTTTGTTGTGATTATTACTAATTTTTGCTAAAATTTACAATTACTGATTTTAGAACCTCAATCCTAAGAAAAATATCAATTCAATCTTTTGTTTGTTTGGTTTAATTTTCTTTTTCAGTTTAATTAATTTTTCTTTAAGTAAACTATCAATAGGCCTTAATAGTTGGAATTAATTCTCATTAAGTCCTATTGAAAGTTAGCCTTAATAAAATGTCGCTAACAATAATTTTGTGTAACATTTTTTTGCATATGTCACTAAAAACTGTTAATTAGTGACTTTTTTGTTGTGATTATTACTAATCGTTGTTAAAACTTACAATTAGTGATTTTTTATATAACGAATTTTTTAAATTATTGTTGAAAGTTAAAAATTAATGACTTGTTTTATGACAATTTTTTAAAACTCTTGTTAAAATTTATAATTAGTGACGTTTTCTATGATAAATTTTTTTATCAATAGTGATTCGTAGCTTGAAAGTCACACGGCTCGAATGGCCCGAGTTCTATATACACCCCTATTTCTTTGTACACCTTCATTTATTTGTACAGCCATCTCAGTTTAACGCACACATTTCATTTGAAGTTAAAAAAAAAAAAAAAAAGAACAGTGTAGAGTAGAGAGAGAGGGGAGACCCGTTATCGGTGATAGAGAGAAGCCGACTGACGGGTGTTGGTGCTGTTGACAAGGCTGGTTCTACCGCCGACGAGGCTGGTGCCGACAGGTGCTTCCGCTGCTGTTGCGTGTGCCAACGGATGCTGCCGCTACTGTTGTGTGTGACGAAGGGTGCGTCGCTGCTGCTGTATGTTCGAAGGGTGCTGTTGTTGATATTTTCAATTATAAAACTTTAATGTTATTTACAATTCTTCATTTCCAAAGGTCAAATGAAAAACACTATACTAGGACTCTTTCTTTCCAGAGGTCAAATGCATAACTGAACTATTGATCTCAATCCAATTCCAGATGTCAACAAAAATTTCAAACCAATTTCACACAGATGAGAGGGATGACAGAGATGAGAGAGATAACGAGAGAGATTCACAGAGATGAGAGGGATGGAAGACAGAGTGAAATCGTTTTGAGCTTATAGACATAGATAGTGTCACGACCCGCTCTCCATACCCAAGGGTTAAGCATCGTGATGGCCAGTAACTGAAGTTACCTCTGGCCAATTCTTGAACAAATTAATAAACGCAAGCGGAAATAATATTTAAGTGAGGGTACCAAAATAATCATCGAAACTTCTATTTTTATTACAAAATTTACTGACCAAAAAGGTCGATATTTACATAGAAAAATATCATAAAGTGTTGTGTGTGTCTATTCCGCAGCCCCGTGTCTAAGACTTTTCAAAAATTATTTCTAAATTGCACTATTTCCTGAAAATTAGTAAACAGCTATAAGCACATGGCAGAGTGAGAAATATTATGTTAAGAGTATAAGGGACACAAAATAACTATGGATAGTTATGTAACTAAAATATTTAAAATAGCTTAGTCTGAACAAATAATCCTTTAACTAGCAAAACTGAGATTATGTAAATAAATATCCATAACCACGATACCAAACAGAACAGAGCAGAGGTCACAAGAGTGACAGTCAGAACAGAGGTACGGATTCAATAGGTGGCTCGTACAGATTATAGAGGTGGCTCTCACAATAGTGTAGTACTTATCTCTGCACAACACTTTACTCCGCACAGAACAGAGGTCAATAGATCCATGACAACAGAAGGCCACAAAGTAATCAAACAAAGGCCAATAGTTATTTAAGTCCCCCAAGGCATGGGACTCCCGTGGTGGTACTTACAAAACATAATTGTTTATAAGATTATAGTCAAATATTCTTTAAAATATAAATAGACATATCCATGGGTTTCATTTTAAACAAATAGAGTTCGTGAATTAATCCACGTAACTAAAATATTAATATAATTTATAATAATTTATAAAATATAACTTGTATAAAATAAATTATGGTAAGTCAAAACATACGTAAAATATATTATGGTGACTCAAGGTATAATATAACTCACCTTAATTTTAATACATTATTCTTTCTTTCCACTATCAAAAACCCTCTCAACTTCAACTATTTTTTTTTTTTCCTTTTCTTTCTTGTTTTCCCTTCTCCTTCCTCTTTTTTTTTTTTTTTTTTTTCTCCCCTTCCTTCCTTCCTTCCTTTCTTTCTTTCTTTATTTCCCTTTCTTTTCCACAGAACACCTCCTCCCTTTTTATAAGGAGGTAGGAGCATACGTCGCCCGCGTATCTCCAAAAGATTTGATTCGTAAATTATATAGATTTATACTTATTTTTAATAAATATTTAAAATAATTACATTTTGGCTTAGTTTTTTAATATAACTACATAAATAAATAAATCTCTAATTAAATTACACTCTATCATATACCAATAGAAAATTAATTATTTATTTTACTACCACAATTATTATTATTATTATTGTTGTTGTTGTTGTTGTTGTTGTTGTTATTATCATCATCATCAATATTATTATTTATTTACTTTTACTTTTATATTTATTTATTTACTATTTTTAACTTTAATTTGGCCCAAATAGTATTATAATTCCATATTTCTGTTAATTTGGCCTCAAATAATAATCTCTAATTAATTCCATATTTGATAATCTAATGCAAAATTAGACTTTGTATTTATTATTATTTATTTAATAATATATCATCACATACAACCATAATACTAGTATAAAATTTAAAGGATAACTTAAATGTTCGAGTTATTACAATTTTCATTCTTTTTAAAAATTTCGTCTTCGAAATTTGTAATAGGTGTAAGCTATCCGCTGCGCACCCTGATAAGTATATATTAGATGATTAATCTGATAGAAAATATTACCTCAAAAAAAAAAAAAAAAAAAAACTTTACCAAAAACCACTCACTGTCTAGTTGTTATAAATTGTTTTGGACCAAAATGAGAAACAATTGGTAACTTTAAAAACTTTTCATTAATTTTATTTTCAAAAAATAAAAAATAAAAAAATATAAAATGAGAACACAATCAAATAAGCGACTGAAAGTGAAATGATAGAATCATATGCAGGAGTTGAAGGAATTTGAAATGAACTCCCATTTCTTTTATCCGTGAACTCTCTACTGATGGAAAATAGTTTCAAAATTAGTATTTTTAAAATTTAAACCCACTTTTAAAAAGTCAAATGAATTTTTTTTTTTGAATACTGAACTGAAAATTGTTTGTATTTAATTATATTATAATTTTGGTGAGTGCTTGAGCCCAACACCTTTTGTTTTTTTTCCTTATTTTGTTATAACAAATATAAATTATATCTATTATCCTTCACAAATTATGCACACAAAAAATAATAATATATATATATATAATCATATAAAATTATAATATAATTAAATCGATGAACAAAATATAATATTTAGGTACTAATTACCCGTTATCTTACTTCTTAAATGTGCGTGTGTCCTATACTCCAATGATGATTTATTTATTTTTTTATAAACCATTGCTCTAACACTATTTGTCACGACCCACTCCCCGTACCCAAGGGTTAAGTATCGTAATGGCCAGTAACTGAAGTTACCTCCGGCCAATTCTTGAACAAATTAATAAACGCGAGCAGAAATAATATTTAAGTGAGGGTACCAAAATAATCATTGAAACTTCTATTTTTATTACAAAATTTACTGACCAAAAAGGCTGATATTTACATAGAAAAATATCATAAAGTATTGTGTGTGTCTATTCGGCAGCCCCGTGTCTAAGACTACCCAAAGGCTATTTCTGAATTAAACTGTTTCTTGAAAATTGGTAAACAGCTATAAGCACATGGCAAAGTGAGAAATATTATGCCAATAGTATAAGGGACACAAAATAACCATGGATAGTTATGTAACTGAAATATTTAAAATAGCTTAGTCTGAACAAATAATCATTTAACTAGTAAAACTGAGATTATGTAAATAAATAACCATAATCACGGTACCGAACAGAACAGAACAGAGGTCATAGGAGTGACAGTCAGAACAGAGGTACGGATTCCATAGGTGGCTTGTACGGATTATAGAGGTGATTCCCACAATAGTGTAGCATTTATCACTACACAGCACTTTGATCCGCAAAAAACAGAGGTCAATAGATTCATAACAACAGAAGGCCACAAAGTGGTCAAACAGAGGTCAATGGTTATTTAAGTCCCCTAAGGCATGGGACTCCCGTGGTGGTACTTACAAAACATAATTGTTTATAAGGTCATAATCAAATATTTTTTAAAATATAAACAGACATATCCATGGGTTTTATTTTAAACAAATAGAGTTCAGAAATTAATCCAAGTAACTAAAATATTAATATAATTTATAATAATTTATAAAATATAACTTGTATAAAATATATTATGGTAAGTCAAAACATACGTAAAATATATTATGGTGACTCAAGACATAATATAATTCACCTTAACTTTAATACCTCACTCTTTCGTTCCACTATCAAAGACCCTCTTAATTTCCATTATTTTTTTCTTCTTTTTCTTCCTTTCTTTCCCTTCTCCATCCTCTCTTTTTTTTCCTTCCTTTTTTTCTTTCTTTCTTTCTTTCCCTTTCTTTTCCACCGAACACCTAGGACGTAGGAGCATACGTGGCCCACGTATCTTCAAAAGATTTGATTAATAAATTATATAAATTTATACTTATCTTTAATAAATATTTAAGATAATTACACTTTGGCCCGATTTTTTAATATAACTATATAAATAAATTAATCCCTAATTAAATTACACTCTATCGTATACCAATAAAAAAATTAATTATTTATTTTACTACCACACCCATTATTATTATTATTATTATTGTTATCAATATTATTATTTATTTATTATTACTTTTATATTTATTTATTTAATATTTTTAATTTTAATTTGGCCCAACTAGTATTATAATTCCATATTTCTATTAATTTGGCCCCAAATAATAATCTCTAATTAATCTCATATTTGATAATCCAATGCAAAATCAAATTTTGTATTTATTATTATTTATTTAATAATATATCATCACATATAACTATAATACTAGTATAAAATTTAAGGGACAACTTAAATTTTCGAGTTATTACAGATAGGGAGGAGAGAGAAAATATTGTTTTTTGGGCCATATTCGAGCCACCACTTTCAAGCTATGAAACAATTTTCCATTTTTTAAACTGTAGTTAAAAATTAACAATTAGTGACAATTTTTTAATAATATTTGATAAAAAAATATCATTAATTATCACAAATTATTAGACAATAAATCCACTTATTAATACGTACACGTAATTCTCCAGTTTTCTTTTCAATTAGTGCAAAGGACAAGCTATACATCATCACTAAGAAAATTTGCACGACATGTGATTGAGGTGTTTTAATTGATTTTTTAAATTTTTTATAAAAAAAATACATTGAAAAATGAAAAGAATAATACAATAATTTATAATAATTTTTTAAAATTTTAAATTAACAAAATGTCTGCCCCAAATGGGCCCAAATATATCAGGTAGTCTACCACATTTTTTTTCGTTAATCTACGGCTTGGAGACCACTTGATTAGGGATGACTATTTGAATTCGGCCTGACAGGAACCCAATACCCTGATCCCGATTAGAACGGCTTTTCTCTGAAAATTACCCCCCACAGGGCCGGGGATGGTATTGAAAATTAAATCTCTGATAGTTTTCCGGCCAGGGACGGGGATAGATTCCCCCGGCCCCGGCCTGAGTAATCCCCGTATAATCCTCGAATATATATTCCGTATATATATATATATGTTTAGGTTACTTTGAGACTCATTTTAGCCTCTTTCCCACTCACACTCACCTCTCTTCTCTCAGCCTCTTTCTCCCTCTCTCTCTGCTGCAATGCTCTCGACAGCGGCGGCAGCGGCTCCTCCTCTTTTTCTCATTAGCATCACTCCTCCTTCACGGCGACGGTTCCTCATCTCTCTCACACTGGCGGCAGCTCCTCTCTCTTTCACGGTATGTCCTTTTCTCTCTCTCTCTCTCTCTTTGTTTTTTGCTTTTGTTCTTTAGATCTGGAAATTCTGGTCATCGGTGCCAAGATCCGAGTTGAGGAGTGAAGAGACGAATCTGGTGTATGCAAGGGTTTCACCATTTCTACTGTTGAATCTGTCGAATATATAAGGTAGGAGTGAAGAAACAAATCTGGGTATGTTGTTGTTGATGTTCCTCAGATCTAATATGTTGTTAAATCTGTTGTTAAATCTATTGTTAAATCTGTTGTTGTTGTTGTTGTTGTTATTGTTAAATCTGTTGTATTGTTGTTCATGAGTATTAAATCTGTTGTTGAATATCTGATCTGAAGTTGAAATTTTTTTTTTTTGGCCGGGGACTTTTCGAGGTCAGAGAAACTCGATCCCCGTTAGGGGTCGGGAACAAGTTCCCCGTCGGGGAATCAGCGTCGGGGCCAAGGCCAGGGACATGAGAATTTCTACCATCGGAGATCGGGGACGGGGAGTGTGATCCCTGGCCAATTCTCCGCTCGTTGCCATTTCTACACTTGATCAGGGAATAAGAGGTGATGTGGGACCCATCTTTGCTCCAATTAAAATTAAATGAGAAAATTACATACAAGTGGAAATTTTACAAAATATTTATGAATGGATGTTTTCTTGGGTTTTCTTGGGTTCCCAATATTATGTTTCCTCCATCCCATTTTATTTCCCAATATCTCAATATCTTATTAATTAAAATGTTTATAAATTTAATTATTAATATGCATAAAATTTTCTATTGATTTGAATATTTTTAAAAAAAGATACCCTGATGTGTAATTTTCCTTTATTAAATTGTGACACCATGTAAGTGTCGCTGTTGTATTTAATATTTATTTTTGTTGTATTCCATATTTGTTTTTGGATAAGGGATGGCAAGTAGAATTTTTTGAAAAAAATTAGGATAAATTATCAATAGGTCTTAACAGTTGAACTTAATTATCATAAATTCTATTAAAAATATGTCTTTATATAATCATTGCTAAAATATATTTTTTGTGACGATTTTTTATATATGTTGTTAAAAATTGACAATTCGTGACTTTTTTGTCACGATTTTTATATCTCTAAAACATACAATTAGTGACTTTTTTTATGATATTTTTTTAAACTGTCTCTAAAACTTATAATTAGTAATATTTTTTGTGACAATTTTCAAACTGTCGTTAAAAATTAACAATTACTGCCATTTTTTAATATTGTATGATGAAAAATACCATTTATTATTATAGGACCTATTGAATAATAAGTTTACTTAATAGGGCTTGCACGTAAGTCCTCGAAATAATTAATATTAAATTCAAGAAAAAATTGTTGAAAAGTCATATCTAATGAAGGTATAAAATAGGGGTACTCGCGGTTTGATTTTGGACGGTTCGGTTTTCGGTTTGGACCTGCCCGCATATGTGCGGTTTGAAAAAAATTGAACCCGCAACCGTTCGCAGTGCGGATTGCGGTTTGTGCAGATAGGATTTGCGGATGTGCGGGCGGTTTGCGGATTGCACTTTTTTCTTTACAAATTTATTTTTGGGCCTTTTATTTTTCCCTTGTTTTGTAAATATTTATTTTGGGCCCTTTTCCTGTCATTTTCAACATTAATAATTAATGAATTAAAACTTATAAAATTAAAAATATAACAAAACCAAATCTTAATACAAGCAAATCATTCAAAATCCTAAATTTTTAAATAAAATCATAAACTAACACAAGTACAACTTCCAAAATCCTAAATTAAATCATCAAAATCATTCACTACCCAACAATACAATTAAAGTAAAATCATTCAAAATCCTAAACTTACCTAAAAGTATTCATTAACTTTTACATTCATCCAAAATGTAATAATAAAATAACAATAAATTATTATCAAATTTCATCCAATTCAAATTCATTAAATAAAATAAAAACATTTGCAAACTCGCAAACTCCATCATAAACAGTAAAAAAATAAAAAAGAGTCTTAAGTGCGGGCGGGTTCTTACGGGTGCGGGTAAAACCCTCAACCCGCAATAATGCTATATTCCAAACCGCATCCGCGTGCATTGTGTCTGCGAAACCGTCCATTGGTATGCGGATCGGTTTGGGTTAGACGAGTTGTGCGGTTTGGATAATCCTACACCCAGCCCTAATATAAAGCATTAAGTCCATTGAATTTTTTTGTTAGTGAGAAGTTCACTCTTTGTGTACTAGTTTGATAAGAAATCCTTTTATTGGTTTTGCATGACATTTTATTTATAATTTTATCCCTTAATTTATTTATTAACTTTTTTTTGACTATCTGTTCAAATTTATATCAATTTGTTCAAAATTTTTAACTATCTATTCAATTTTCCCCTTTATCTATTCAAATATCTGTTAAAATTTTATTATTTGTTCAATTTTTCCTTATCTGTTTAAATCTATCTGCAAATTTTTCTAACAAACAATCTTCAATTAGACCTTATGTGTTCAAAATTTCTATATGTGAAAATTATTTGTTCAAAATTCTTATATGTTGAAATCATTTTTTAATCTGTTCAAAGAGATTTGCCCAAATTTTATTATCTATTCAAATTTTGAACAGATTCATCCTAAGCCATACAAAAATAGGGCTGAGCGGGGGCGTGCCCACCCCTATGTGTACCATAGCATAACTGATAACATTATTATTTTTGAATAATAAACTTTACAAGTTGAACATAATTACAATGACCACTTTTTTAGAAAGACTAAAACTATCAAAACTAATGTAGCTGTTATGAAAACACAAGAATAAACAAAATAAAATATGAATTTTAGTCTGAAAAAGATGACAATATCATTTTTTTATGAGGTAATTACTCACCTGTTATAAGGAATTGTTAACCATTAAATCTCATAAGTATTTGTATATATCGAAAAGTCTCACAAGTGTCAGTGATATTTTTCTGTAACAATTTTCTAAATTTGTTACAAAAATTGATACTTTTTTTTTTTTTTTTTTTTTTTTTTGTGACAACGTTTTAAATCTGTTCCTAAAAAATGATTATTAGTGACATTTTTTATGACGAATTTTTCATCTATTACTAAAAATTAATAGTTAGTGACACTTTTTTTTTTTTTATTATAAAAATGTTACTAAAAAATTTAAAAATATAATTTTGTGGTAACAATTTAAAGTTAATATGACTTTTTGATGCACTAAACAGTCAAAAAAACTTATTGATGTACCCATCTTTGTAATAGGACTTTTCAGTCAGTTTACTTTTTTTTTTTTTTTTTTTAATTCATATAATTAGGGAATTATTAAAGAAAATAGAGTTAATTACTATGTGAGTTAACCAAAGGAAGTTGTATGATTGATGTACTGCAGATTTTCACAACTTTCCCAATATATTGCATTTCAATTATTATACAATGTACCAGACGCGTTGAATACCCCCCACAACTATTGCCTATTTTGAGAAGGTGGTAAAAATTAGTTTTTTTGTTTTTAATCAAGATTTTTTGGAGTGATTTGGGAAGTTGATAAAAAGTTGCTCTTTTTTTTGGATTAATATTTATTTATGGTGTCACATCACACTAAAATGACTAAAATACCCTCACTCAACTTAAAAAATTACATTTTAGCCATTTATACAAAATATAAAATTTGAGGGCAATTACGTAATTTTTTAACCTAATTTTGGCACTCCCCAAATGAACAAAAAAACGCAACCTGCGTTTTGTTCTAAAACGCCAACCTGGCATTTTTCTCCTATTCCCAAAAGCGGCCTATATATTCTTAGTTTTTAATGAAGTTTTAATTTATCAAAATAAAATAATAAATAAATAAAATCATATGAGAGTCTCATGTAATTATGTTAAATTTATAAACATTATTTTATTTTGTTTATCATACTTGTCTTTACTAAGAAAAATAGAAGAAAAGTTCAACAAAAAAAAAAAAATGTAGTGGAGGGTGAAGCCCAACAAAGGTAGATGTAGGATTAACTTGGAAGATAAAAAGTCTATTTCACTGATGGATATATGTAGACCATCCTGAGTGTGACTTAGCTGTTAATGCAACAACCCAACTAAAAATTGCAATATAATATACACTCGATTTGACTTAATACCAAAATATATTATAAATGGATTGTTCCAAATTACTATTATCATCCCATCTTTAAAAAATAAATAAATAAATAAAATCTTATCAACGCCCGTGTTAGAATAAAAATGAATGCTAAGAGATCATAGGCACCATAAATGGTATAATAGAGCAATATTCTCAAAATATAATTTTTATATAAAATAATGTGATTTATTGTGAAAATTTTATTTCAAAATTGAAGGCCCATAGACGCTAAATTGGATGAATGATGGTCGAAATAAAATGTATTTAGGTTCAAAGAAATGTTATGTGAAAAAGTACGAGGGAAAGTGCACTTAAATTATTATGTCATCTGAATTTATTTTAAATGTAAATAATATAAATCACACGTTAAATATTTGTGCACATTTCTATGATTAATTGTGTGAATAGTATTATTGTTAGTAAGAAAGCAATTTACATTATTTTGCAGGGTTGGGATTCTTTGTTCATTGGGAATTCTAACTTGAAATCTATTTATTTTATAAAGCCTTCAAAGCAGCTCATTCATACAAAAATCGAATAATTGTAACAGAATTGATTGGGAGCTCGAATTTGAGCTCCCCCGAATGCCCCGAATTCCTTTTTTTTTTTTTTTTTTTTTAGCAGAAGGAAGAAGAAGACGGAGGGGAGGGGGAGGGGGAGGGGGACTGGAGGGGGCCTAAAAAATAGAGGAGGAGGGGGCTGAGGCGGCGGAGGCGATGCGATCGGCGGAGGCGACGAGCGGGGCAGAGCCGACGAGGGGCGGAGACGACAATCATAGCAGTGACGGCGACGATCAGAGCAGAGCAGCGAGGCGGCGATCGGCGACGGCGACGGCCTCTCCCTCTCCCTCTCTTTCTCTCCCTCTCCCTCTCCCTCTCTTTCTCCTTCTCGCCTTCTCCCTCACTGCGTATCAGACTGAGGAAGAAGAAGAAAAAAAAAAAAATAAATAAATAAAAAAATTGAATGGCTGAAACGACGTCGTTTCAGCCATTCGGGGCATTCGGGGGAGAATTTTTCGGACACAAAATCATTTTTCTAATTGTAATTACATGATTGCATCACAATTGTCTTGAATTGTTTATTTATTTAAAACAAGTGTGTTTTGATTATTTTTTCTATTCGATATTTTTTACAAAATGAACAATTCAAATAATTAAATTGAATCCGATGATGGACCAACAAAGTGTCCCTAGCACCCTCCTCTAATTAAAATTACCAATGGGAGGGAATCCCTTTTCATTTCTTATGTCCCATGTCAAAAAAATTATTCCTAGCTTTAAAACAGAATAGAACCACACAACTCCATTACTATGCCCCTTGACATTCTTGGCATTTGGCCTATTGAATACTAGTCATAGGTAAGGTCATGTATCATGTATCAATCAATAGGGCCAGGGACGCTGCTGTGACTAAGTCACAGCAAGAGAGACTTCTTTGCCGAAATAGTAAATGTACATCCACATACAATTAATTATACGATTGTGACCACAAACCTTCCTAGCATCATATACACAATACACAAAGAAATGCATCAAAACCCAACAAATACAGACTCACAAGTTCACAATTATCATGTCCTTGGATTCTTTTCTTTTCTCTCTCTCCAAACAGAAAATTCACAAACCCTCTCTCCCTCAATCCCCTCTTCCAAGGCCATGATGCATAGAAAACTCTTTCCTTTTTTAACAGACATTAACCAAACTCAGTGTCCAGATTTCTGTGACGCAACCTGTCCTTATGGTTGTTTCCCATATCCAACCTTCTATTTCATTCCTCCACCACCACCACCACCGCCGCCGCTGCCACCACTTTCAACCGATGAAATCCAACTAGTCTCGCCATATGTGATCGTCATAGTTTCTGTTCTTGCCATCTTATTCATTCTCGTAAGCTACTATTTGATCATCGTCAAGTACTGCACCGGTTGGAACCGGGTTAGGCCACCACCACCAATCCCATCGGATGGCCAAGACGAAGAGTTCCTAGAAGAAAACCGTGGGCCACCACCAATTGATCACCATGTCTGGCACATATCAACTATTGGCCTCCAACCATCGATCATTAACTCGATCACAATCTTTAAGTACAAGAAAGTCGATCGTTTGATCGAAGGGACAGAGTGTTCGGTCTGTTTGAATGAGTTTCAGGAAGGTGAGACTCTTAGGCTACTACCCAAGTGTAATCATGGATTTCACATTCCTTGTATTGACACTTGGTTGAGATCACACACCAATTGTCCACTCTGTCGTGCCGGTATTGTATCGAACATTACAAGTACTTCTTCTGCTTCAAATGGCCAGAGTTCTTTGAATTTGAATAGTGAAGAAGGTACCCGGATGGAGAATTTGGAGAGTGGTGGTGAATTGGCCAGCAATTGGGCTAGTGATTGTGAGGTTTGTGAAAACAGGGCTCAAACAGAGGATGAAGTTGAATTACAACATGTGGTTGATGAGAGAAAGTTGAATCCTAATGAGATCGGTGTTTTGGAAGATAATGATATGACCATGGAGGATGAGATACAACCGGTGAGGCGGTCTGTCTCAATGGATTCTTCTTCGGATGCAACTATCAGTCTCAATATGGCTAACATTTGTGTGGTTGAATTGGAAGGAAATTCAATTGATCAAAGAGAGGATGCACAAAAATCTGATTTGGGTATTGTTGAAAAGCAAGATTGCACAAATTCAAGGATGAACAGAGTGATGGGTAGTTCCTCAATTGCACAATCTCTTCACAAATGCCCTGTTGCAATGAAGAGATCATTTTCATGTGGTGGTAGGTTGTTTTTATCAAGGCTTAGCCGGAACACGAGTTCAATTCTTCCCTTGTGAATGTGATAAATAGCTCAATGCACGATATAGATACTGGATTGAGAGTGAGGGAAAAGTTTAGTACACAGAATTCAACTATAGAGTTCAAAAATAGGCACAACATTCATGCGAGTGCTCTGCCTATTCTCCAATGGTTGAATTCTGTATACGTAGAATTGTATATAAAATAAGCAATGAGATGCTAAATTGTGTCCCAAAAAAATGGATAGAGCTATAAAGAGGACTTCGCTTGGGGTTGGGGTTGATAAGTATGTGCAAAATACAGTTTATAAAATGCAAAATGTGGCAACAATTCAGAGTAAACAGGTATTGAAATTTTCTAAGCCAAAACTGGCTTTGTGAAGTTTTCATTTTTATTACCTCGTTGCATTAATATTGTTGCTGCAGAGTGAACAACTTGGTTTGTGCAATGTTCTATGAGTTGCGAATTTCTTGTTGAATTTAATTGTAAGAACAATAATGCGTATATGACTATATCCAAACTGTATTTTGTTTCAACTTTTAATAAAGTTTCAAGAATTCTTGATATTATGTTTGTTAGTATTTTACATATATGATATGATCTCAAATTACCTCATTATTGTGCATGGTGTTACTAGTTCTTGTTTTATGATCCTTCTATTTCCTCCACTTTGTTTTGGTTTGTGGCATGAGCAAACAACTGTAATCCTAATTTTTCTAGATTCACTACATGTTCAGTATTTACTATTCCTTTCGGGATAAATTACACTGGTCATTCTTGAAGTTTAGGGGAAAAAAATAATAATTTTCTTAAATTTGGCATGATTATATTGGCTTTTCTCTTAATAAGGCTAAGGGGAGACTAAAAATAATGCAGATAGTATGCAGACATAGGGATAAACAAGGTATAACACATACAATTCAATATAAAAGAGATGACAATTCACTTTTTTATCTGTATGTCAAAAGAATTATTGACGAAAAAGGGGTAAGTGTTATGTTAATTAAAACCTTGAAGGAGCTCAATGTCATTATGCAAAATTAGTATGATTTATCCTCTTTTTCTCTTCTCATTTTTTAGCAAAATGGGAAGGGGTTAGAATAGACATCGAAAAGTTCTAAAAAATGAAACACAATCCAATACCATCTCCAAGATAGTGTCGCTAACATAGTAATTAATGTTAGTAATATAGCAGAGTAAGAACATCTCTAACACTACAATTATTTTAGCAATCAAAAGTACACAAATAATACAATATCTATTTTAGCTATTCACTTTTTTGTTTTTTTTTGATTTATGTACTCTAGCAAGAATCTCAATTTTAGCTAATCATTTCAAGAACTATTTATTTATATGGGGGAAAGGGTGAAAAAAAAGCGAGACTGTGAATTATTTATTGGAAAATGATTTGGAGCCCTAAAAACACCCCCCCTAATCCCCCTAATTTCTAATTTGGGCAACTGTTTCCTTTTTTTTTTTACTTGATATGGAAATTAGGGGGATTAGGGGGGTGTTTTTAGGGCGATGTAGCAAGGTCCTTATTTATTTGGTCCATTTTCCACTGGCATCCTTCCTTTCAAAGTTTCTTCCTGAACTTTGAGTGAAAGTGAAATTTTGTCCAAAAACTTACCTAAAATATAAGAATAAAAATGTGACAAAAAATAACAGCTGAATGCAGCCATTATCCATGAGGTCCCCTTCTTCCCAAGTTAATTTCGTCCTCAGCTTTGATTTGATTAAAAGTGAATTTTATAGTCCATATTTTCACCCGGAATTTATGTGTGCCATTGTGATCTTATGATGCTGAAACGAAATGGGTACATACTTTAATATATGTGTAAAAATATTTTTTTTGGTCTATAGTTTTGCCATACTTTGGAAAATGATTTTCAATTTATGCTCCGTTTGTTTGGGTGAAAAATATTTTTAACTTAAAATATTTTTTACAAGAAAAAAATTCTAAAAAATATCTTTTTACGTTTGGAAGTGATGGTGGTGGTGGGATAAAGGTGGAGGTGAAGGTGGAGATGGTGATGGTGGCGTGGTGGTGGGGTGGTGGCGCCGGTGATCATGGCCGTGGTGACAATGGTGTGGTGGTGGAGGTGAGAGAATACGGTAATAGTGTGGTAACATTAGTAAGAGTTTAGTATTTCGAAAAATATTTTTCACATTTTATAAATAAAAATTATTTTTTATCTAAATAGGTTTGTTATTCGTTAATAACCATAAAATATATTTTCAGTTGACTTTTATTTTTTATTATACAAAACGATAAAAAATATAAAAAAATACAAAAAATAAATAATAAAAAAAATTATACTTTTTTCACCAAACAAAAAGAGCATTAGAGAATGATTTCGTTGATGAAGTGCGTTGTAGAATGATTTCTTTGAAGTATTGAACACTTCACTGAAAACTGACAAAAGACTTTGCGTAAAACAGATTTCACAACTCTCTTGTCAACCCAAAAATGAGAAAAAGGTTTTCATGTACTACAAATACTGTACACTATGCAATTACATAAATAGACTACTTTCAACTACCACAACAACCAACCAATAAAATAAATAAATAAATAAAAATACAACAACAACCAAACCAAGTGGATTTGGATAACTTGTCTGACCAAACCAAGCCTCCCCCCCCAAGTTGCCACAATCAATCATTCAATTGAATGTTTTATTAATATATAATTTTCTTTTAATTTTTTTTACCGATTTAGAATGAAAACTAGACTAAAATAATTATTTTGTCAAAATAGTCTGTCTCATGTTTATACAAAAAAAAAAAAAAGAAAGAAAGAAAGAAAAAAGAAAAAAAAAAGAATATACATTTAGAATGGAATTACATTCACCAATTTAAAAAAAAAAAAAAAATGATCATCCTATTGAAAAACCAAGAAATAATTATTATATTCTTGTTTAAAATCATTATTATGAACCAAATAACTAACAAAAGGTAACTATGGTTGTTGGCTCATCTCATTTTTATGTTTTTGTCACTAACAAATGGCTTCTTCACCTTTTCCTCAGATACAGGCGAATTCACCAAAGCATTAAACTACCTGAATATATTAAATCCTTCAAATTCATTGGTTTAATACATATAATTTATTTATTTATTTGTAGAGATCTGATACATATAACTTTGTGTAGTTCCACTTCATGTAAAATGATTTGTGTAGTTCAGGGATGCTCTGTTTGTTTAGCAATGTAAAACGAATAAATGAAATCCACTACACTCAGAACCAAAAAGAATGTGACAAGATACCCAATGCATTGTTAGATTCTATTGATTTTCTTATACTGTGTTTGGTTGGCGGATTTGAGTAGATATTTGAAAAGAAAAATGAAAAATACAGGTAAAATGTGAATAAAATATACCTATATTTCACCTAATTTCACACACCTTTTCTCTTTCTTTTTCCAAATCCCTTCTCAAATCCCCCAACCAAACACAACATTAAAGTCTTATTACTTTATTCTTGGAAATGGTTGGAGCAAAGCCTTTCTTTTTGTTATATTTGGTTCTTGGGTTTATCAAGGCCAAAGGAATTTTTTAAAAAAATCAAATTAAATTATTTTTTATATATTTTTATTTTTACCATTAATTAAATAAAAAAATGTCATACTTTTTAGAAAAATTTACTTATAAATCCTATCTTGAGAAATGATAATCCATTTAGTCCTAAAGATTTTCTTATAGATCAATTAGTCCCATTGATTTTGGAACGACACATTTAATGTATTATTTAAAATTAGATTTACGGTTATACCTTTATTTCTATTATGTTTCTTTCTTTTCTTTTTTTTCTTTTCTTTTGTGCTAGAAAGGTAAAGTACACAATGTATGAGAATTAAATTTAGATTAATTTTTATATGAAAATCATTTTTATTTGGAAAACATTTCAAAATGAGTACAAAAATTACTTGAAATATAAGATTTTTCAAACATTCCAAAAGGATGTGAGATTCTTTAAACATTTCCAAAAGAGTATATAAACTATTTAGTAAGTTCTGGCCAAAAGTATAATTTTAAACTGTAATATTCTAATGTAACACTCAAATGTAACACTTCAAAAAAAAAAAAAAAAAATTTAGTGTAACACCCTAAAATAACACAAAAATAAAATAAAATAAAAAAATCCTTAGTGTATTTTTCCCAAACGTAACACTCTAATATAACACTCTATACAGACTTCTTAGTATAACATTTTAATGTAACACAAAAAAAAAAAGTCTTAGTGTAACACTCTAATGTAACATACAAAAAAAAAAAAAAAATATTTATGTATTTTTTCAAACGTAACACTCTAATATAATACTAAAGCAAAAACTCCTTAGTGTAATACTTTAATGTAACACATACAAAACTCCTTAGTCTAACAGTTTAATGTAACACACAAAAAAAATCCTTAGTGTATTTTTTCTAAATATAATACTAAAAAAAAAAAGATGTGGGATTCTTCAAACCATTCCAAAAGGAACACAATTATTCCTTAGTAAGTTTTGGACAAATGTATAATTTCAATCTGTGAGTGTTACGTTTGGAAAAAGTACACTAAGGAGTATTTTAGTATTTTTGTGTGTATTACATTGTAATGTTACGTTTGGAATTATATTAATTGGAGTGTTACATTTGAAAAAGTACACTAAAGAGGTTTTTTTTTTTTTTTTTGGATTACATTGAAACATTACGTTTGGAAAAAAGTACACTAAGGAGTTTTTTTTTTTTTTTTTTTTTTTTTTTTTAAATGTTACGTTATTACGTTTGGAAAAAGTATATCATGGAATTTTTTTAGTTTGTTACATTTGTTACGCCCCAAAAAATTTACACCATAAAAATTCATCAACTCCAATTGTTAAATGTAAACATAAGTAAGTTTTCAATATTAACATCATCTACAAATCTCTTACATTTATATTCATTGATTATTAAGAGATTTACAAAAGGTATTCCACCTACAAATATATATTCAACATCCCTAGTATATGAATCTATAGCATGTGGTATAATAAGTCAAGTACAAATAAATTTCCTTATGGCTCGGTTACACAAAAGTGATTTTCAAACCTATACACATAAAGCCCTTGGCTTGCCAAAAATAATTACAACAAAAGATAAGAGTCTTGTGCTCTCAAAACAAACATCTACGCCTCTAACTTGGCGAGATCACCACATCATTTCCTGTACAAAATCCCATAGGGTTGAGCACAAAACCCAGTAGGAAAACCTTAACAAAGTATATGCATTTTATACAATCCCATTGGATGAATGCACATGTCATGCCATATTCCAAAAACATATATGAATTATCTTTTGAAAACCTTTGCGCATAATGCAATCTTGAGAATTCAACAATTTAACAATTTCAATGTAGTTAACAGGGGCGGTACATACGACTCAGGTAATCTTTAGGTTGGTATTTGCAAGTAGGCTTAACAGGCACTACCAATCCTCACTCTATCGGTTGCTAACCAGAAGACACGTGATACTTCCTCCGCGCGTATTTTCGGTCTTTCACCATGAACTCTCAGGCCAACTTAACCAATACCAACTACACCCTTTATCCGAATTTACCAACATATTTATCCCAAAACAAATCAATATGATCATGTTCACAAAACAATTTCCTTTCTCAAAACAATATTTTTTTTCCAATGCAATATTCAAAATCAATTATACCAATGATAAAATGGAATGACTATGCAAATGCCCAATGCAATAATAAGGTTTTATTTAAAAATCTCAACAATGCCAATGCTATACATTTCTATATCAATGCCTTGAAATTTCTCAATTTCTCAATTCATCCACACAGTCCTCCATTGTGATCAAATTCCACATCTCTTATCAATATAACATCGTAGTATGTATATATATTTTTTCCCAAGAGACAATATAACAATAACAACAACAAGCTCAACTTTTCAAATTCTACAATTCCTCATTTTCTCATGAACTCTCTTCATTTGATACCACTATAGAATTTCCACTATCATTTACTCACATAGTAAATTATCAAGCATCAATTTACCAATCTCACAACTTTTTTTCCAAAATTTCCAAATTTTAGGGTTTTTATCAAAACAAGGTTTTTGTTCTATTTTTGAAAAGATTTTTCTAAAATAACACCCACATCTTATAACATACTCATATTCTCAAGAGTTTTGGGAAAAAAGATGAAATCAATTCCAAACATCATTTAGGGTTATTATTCATTCTATGACTAATTGTTACCCCGGTAAGCAACCCAAGAGGGGGGTGAATTGGGTAATAAAAAATATGGATAGAAAATTGATTGCAATTAATTAAGTAAATAATTTCAGCTAGCATCAATAAAATAGAAAATAAAGAAGAATGGAAGAAGAGCTCAAACACAATGATTTATAGTGGTTCGGCTCACTGGCCCACTTTCACTCCACAAGGTACCTCCTTAAGAATTCTTTCACTATGAATCGCATCAATACACCACCAAGGTTCACCTAGCTTGTGGATTTTTACAAAGGACTTACTCTTATCTGTTGAGGACCTCTCAACTAAATGCCTCACTTTACAAGTGTTTCACTTAGAAAATAAGGAATAAGAATAAGAGGTACAACTGTCCTTTTTTACAAGGTTTCTCTCTCAAAAGATAGATATGAAAGTATAAGAGCAGAGAGGTATACACTCAGATATGAAAGTGAAAGTACAATAGAATATCAGAGATTGAGAATGATACTTGAACGCTCAGAATATTGCAGTGGTGTTCTCTAATTCTTCAGATCTGGAGAAGTTCTCCCTTTATAGCCTTCAATGTTCTATCCGTTAGAGAATAAACACAAGTAGGTCTTTTAGCCGTTGGAGCTGGGCATAGGAGAAGATTTCTAGCTATTGGAGCAGAGCATGGGTGTGTACATGTTGCCATCTAGTTGTTGGAGGTAGAGCCTCCTCAAAAGATGTGATGCCCATGCTTGAGATTCAAATCTTGGTGGGTGGAGATAATGTTGTCTCCATACTTTTTGCTTTTCTATGTTTTGGGAATGATGTGGGTGGAAAATTCTTCCTCCACTAAGTCAAAAGTTGTTGCCCCAAAATCCCTTTTGATTTGAATAAGATTTGTCTCTTGATGATGTCACAAAATCCCACTTATAGATCTAGAATGACGGCTGGGTTTTTGTAACCCAAACATAAGGGTGCCAAGCCCTGCAGATTGGGTGTCGACCCTTTGCTCTCTTTTCTTCTTTGCTTTGACTTCCTGGTATTCTTGGTGTCGACTCTTGCGTAAATGGGTGTCGACCCTTGGTACACTAAAATTTGGTGTTGACCCTTGTAATACTTGGTGTCAACCCTTTGCTGTTGGAAGTGCTTAAACTTTGCTTGCTGTCTTTTGGTGTCGTCCCTTTCTTGTCCTAGTGTCGACCTTTAGCATTATGAAATTTTGTGTTAACCCTTGGTTGCTGCAACACTTAAGTATTGTATACTGAAATCTGGTGTCAACCCTTGCTGTCTTGGTGTCAACCCTGTGACTTGTTTAAGCTCATTTTGGCCTCCAAAAGCATTGTTAACATAGAGAGAATGTAGATTACAAAGATTTAATCAAACAATAAGATTTTCAATTATAATCAATTCCTCAAAATAAATCAAAACATAATCACAACAAAAACATCAAAATCAGACCTTTTCATATCAAAGTAATAATAGTGTTAGTTCAAAGGATATGAGAGAATATAGGAATTTAATTTTGCGTCATATGATTTGTAATGAATATTCTTTGTTGATGCTCTTGCTTAAAATCATGCCTTATGCTTAAAATGTGTGCTATATATTGTTTTCATGATTTTCTTGGCATATGAACTATTATACTTTGGACATGCTTTAATTTGTGGAATTACCTTAGCTCCATGAGATCATAATGAGTTTAAGATATTATGAGCTGCAATTGGTTTTCTACATAATGTTTGTCCTATGATTGTCAAATTTTCTAGATTGCATGTTGGCATCCTTTTTGGCACCCTTAAGGAGAAACATTTCAGTTTTGAGCTTTTTATATCATATCTCCTATTACTTTTGTCAAATGAAATAAGGGGAAGAATTTAAACTTGATTGATTTTTTCAAAAACCCTTCAGTTTGCATCTGTTTGTGGTATCAAACTTATGGGCTTGCACCTTCATATGTTGTTAATTTTTTGCCCATTATGAACAAATAGTATGAGTTTGAATTGCATGATCATTGTATGCTACTATTTGTGTGGATGATTTGTGCTATAATGAGATTTACCATTTTTCATCATCCTATATTGTTGTATTGTGCCAAACTCCCTCCGTGTTCTTGACTTTGTTGATAATGTCACGAGGGAGAAAAGAGTTAATTGTTTTGGTATCTCTATTTTTTGGTATCATGCTTAATTGTTTCACTCTTCTGATATTGCACACACACCAAATATAAATACTAAACTATACCAAATTTTTTTAGAATAAAACGAGAAATTAAACTAATTTAATTGCTAAATTGCTAAATTAATTTTGATTAAAAAGATTGAAGGATATTATGACTAAACAAGAATTAAATGAAATTCAATAATTAAATTGACAATTAAAATTAGGGTTTGAGATATTAATTTTTGGGAAAAATCCTAGGGCAAAGAATTCACCACTAACCACATAAATGAGATTTAACATCGGCCATCAATTGCAATCCGGTTTGAAATACCCAATATTTCACAACTACAAGTTTGAAATATTGATCAAGAGGATTGTTGCATTCAATGTACAGGCACAAATCATCCCTAGTAGCACGAGGTGTTTGCTTTAAACTATGGTAGCAACACGACCCGTCTCTCGTAGCATAACTTGTTTTGTACTGTGAATGCAAATACAAAGAAAACTAATAAATGGAAAGCATTAAACAATCACAGAGAGTAAAATACTTGAAGATATGAAAAGAACAATTATTATAAACATCTAAATCATCCATACATTTATTCAAACTGTTCACAATCAAAGCTTAAGAAAAATCCCTTTACGTGGCTAGGGTTTCATAAAAAACCTAGAAAAGAAAATCCTAGCCACTCATGGAGGAGTGGGAAGAGGTGGAAGCCCCCATGAAAGTTCTCCTTGAAGCTTGAGGAAAAATCACTTTCTCTAAACCCTAGCCTCCCTTTTCTTAGAATAATTTTCGAACCCTAGGTTAGCCTATTTTTCTTCTTTTTATTCTCAGCAGAACAAACCCAAATTTCTATGCACGCATCCCTATGTGGGCCACTCAAGCGGTGGTGAAGCTTGGCCGCACGTGCGGTGAGGTGGCTGGCTTGGCTTTTTCGCTTCTTGCACGGAGAATCTGCTTTTGCGCATTTTTTTATTAAATTTGCATATTTCTTGCCAAATCTGTATAAGTGCACCAAACATATCATGTCACGTCCCAAAACCTGCCCCTAAAAGTTTGGGCATGACCTATTCAGAAACAGACGTTAAACTTGGGATACATAACTTATGGGGCCTAAACGGAAGCATTAAATGTCAACATAACATAAAAACCCCATTGAGCTACACTACTATGCCAGGATCAAAACTCCAAATGGACATATGAAGTACAACATACACATAAGTATCAGTCATATACATACATATATACAGTCCTAGCCCTGAGATTGGGCATCTAACAAAAATATCAAAGTTACATCACATAGATTCAACCTCGGACAGAAAATAAAGTATGGCCACATTAGCAAAACTTCAGAAAACAAAAATGGCGTCAGCCAGTGCCTGGGTATATAGAGGTTGACAAAAAGAACGGGCTTCGAGGCTAGGACCGACCTTCTGGTTGATTACCTACAGAATCAGACATAACATAGAGTGAGCCAAGCTCAATGAATAATAGTACATAATCAATTCAATGCTTAACTTAATGTGTAAACATGCGTACATAATGTAAAGACTCATTAGAACCGTCTTGAAACACAATGGCATTAAGCCCTTGAACTTACGGCACAAGGCCCTTGTACGTGTTGGCATGAAGCCCATAAACATAGTGGCATAAAGCCCTTATACATATTGGCATAAAGCCCTTGCTCGTATTGGCGTAAAGCCCTTGTCATGTTGGCATAAAAGCCCTTAATCATGTTAGCATAATGCCCTTGAAATAGTTGGCGTTAAGCCCTTGAAACATGCTTGTTTGAACTCAAGAGGTGTCTCACACGGACTCTAGAGGTGACTCACAACGTAGCATTTAGTTTCGTGTAGCACTTTGTTTCATATCATAATAACAGAATAACTTGGTTTCAAAGTTTTCTTAAACGAACATTTTTCATCTTTTCCGTTCCTTTCTTTGAATATTTTAAAACATAACATAGTTGCATCTTATGCATAACATAATACTTATGTCAATCATAAAATATATTTGAAACATATGATGGTACTACTACTCACAGCGTTGAGATGACGTATTGCTTCCTCCCGGGGTGTGCCCTGCACATATTTAAATCTTAGATATTAGTTCATCATTTTCTTCTCAATTAACTTTCGGTTTCGCTTCATTTCGAAAGAGCATATCAATATCAAAAAGGCATCAAATACATATTCCGACAACATTAGAGGAATCTACACGCAAAACGGAGCAAACAACATTTTTCAGCATGAGCCGCACGTGCGGCTGTGAGCCCCGCACGTGCGGCAAACCTCCCTCGCACGTGCTTTTTAGGCAGAATGAAAACCCAAAAATTCCTCTTCTCCCGCACGTGCGGCCACAACCCCCGCACGTGCGGCGATTGGCTTCCGCACGTGCGGCCATGACTCCCGCACGTGCGGCGATTCTGCACTTCCAGTCCGAACTTTGCTACAAAATTTGGTTCTTTTGGGAATGTTTTCGAAGCTTAAGAATGGATATTTTTAAGGCTAAATCATGATTTAAAACATGTAATTAAGGGTCCAACATACCATAACCTAACTTGCTTTAAGTCAAGAACACAATCCAATTTACTTATCTAAACATGGGAACTCATAAACATATTAACAATTCTTGAGAGTCTTAACTTCCCTTGAATCTAACATAACATAAAAACACCACATGGAGGCATAAAATCATGATCACAAGATTGAATACCAATTTGAAAAGGAAGGAGATATATAAATGATAAGAATATCATAACACAAATTCAACATATCCATCCAAGGTTCTCTTCATAGTCTAGATCACACAAAACCAAGAATCTTCTATGCCAACTTGAGGAAGAGGGTTGAATTAAGGAAATTAAACTTACCTTATCTTCAATTTCTCTAAATTCTTTCTTGTTTCTAACCTCCCTTCTCCTTTCTCTTCCCAGGACAAGTTTGAACTAAGTCTATGGCTTTTTAAGCTCAAGAACAAACATAGATACATATATAGAGCTAATAAGACAAAAATCAATCGTTTAATCATCCCAAATTGAAATTTCACAACATTGCTTAATATTACTTAAAAATCATGCTGATCGTATATATAAAATCAATTTCCAAGAATTAAGCCATTAAAGCTCCCAATTTCTGATTTAAACATTCTTATGTAACAGATACTTTTCTTGTTTAGAGAGATAGACATCTTTAAACATGTAGTTCACTTACTTGACTTTAATTTCTCATAGGGTTTCACAGTGAGCATTCAAAAGCATAAAACAAGAGCTAAACATATATCAAAAATACTTGTTCGAGGGTCGGGTTATTACACTCTTCCCCCCTTAAATAAGTTTGGTCCCTCAAACTTGCTTTACCTTAGGATATAAACAAATACGGATACTGGGCTTGCATGTCCTCATCCCTTTCCCAAGTTGCGTCAGTTCCATAATGTGCTTGCCATTCTACTTTTACCATTGGGATCTCTCGGTGTCGTAACTGTTTCACGTGTCGGTCTAGAACTCGGATTGGTTTTTCCTCATACGTTAACTTGTCGTCTAGCTCAATTTGGTGATAATCAATGACGTGTGATGGATCCGGAAGATATCCGCGAAGCATAGACACATGGAACACATTATGTACTTGACTCAAATGCAGCGGAAGGGCAACCCGATAAGCTACCGGACCCACCCTCTCCAAAATCTGAAAGGGACCAACATACCGAGGCGTCAACTTACCCTTTTTCCCGAATCTTGGATGTCCTTTTATTGGAGTAACTTTTACAAAGACATGGCTATCCACTTCAAATTCCAAATCCCTCCGCCGGTTATCCGCATAACTTTTCTGTCTACTCTGGGCAGTTTTCAATCTTTCCCGAATAAGTTTAATCTTTTCTGTAGTCACCTGAATAATTTCAGGTCCGAGTAGGGATTTTTCCCCAACTTCCGCCCAACATACGGGAGAACGACACAGTCTTCCATACAGAGCTTCATAGGGTGCCATTTCGATACTTGAGTGGTAACTATTGTTGTATGCGAATTCCACCAACGGTAGATGGGTTTCCCAACTCTCTTGAAAATCTAGCATACACATTCGGAGCATGTCTTCCAGAGTTTGTATCGTTCTTTCAGATTGACCGTCAGTTTGAGGATGGAAAGCAGTACTGAATTTTAACTCTGTACCCATTGCTTCTTGTAAACTTCGCCAAAATCTGAAACAAACTTCGGATCCCTATCTAATATAATGGAGACTGGAACACCATGAAGCCTCACAATTTCATTCACATAAAGTACCGCCAACTTATCCGCATTATACTGAGTCTTTACTGGTAAGAAGTGAGCGGATTTAGTTAATCAGTCCACAATGACCCATATTGAATCCATGCCTCGAGGAGTTCGTGGTAACCCCACAACAAAGTCCATAGTCAAATGTTCCCATTTCCATTCCGGGATAGGAAGAGGTTGCAATAATCCGGCAGGTCTTTGATGTTCCGCTTTTACTTGCTGACACTGGCCCTGTTTGGTAGAGCTGTGGGAAACTGCTTATAGCTTATGCCCAAACAGCTTATAGCTTATAACTTTCAGCTTAAGCTGATTTCCAGCTTATTCTTAAAGCATCTCCTGCCCCACTCAAAGAATAAGCTGATTTCTGACTTCCACAAAGCTATAAGCTATAAGCATAAGCTAAACCAAATATATCAAAACAGCTTAAATTAAGCTGAAAGCTGAAAATAAGCAGTAACAAACAGGGCCACTGTAAACAGGTAGAGACAAATTCCGCGATCTCCTTTTTCATACTTGGCCACCAAAAATTTTGCTTCAGGTCTCGGTACATCTTAGTACTTCCTGGATGTATGGAGAATCTCGAGGCATGTGCTTCTTCCATCAATTTTCGTTTAAGCTCCAACACATTGGGAACACATATCCGATTGTGAAATTTGAGTACCGAATCCACTAAGTTGAACCCTGGCTTTGGTTTTAGCTTTAACTCCTCACATATCTTCTTTAGACCATCATCCTCCATTTGATGTAACTTGATCTTTTTGAGTAAGGTCGGTTGAGCCATTACTACTACTAATACTGCTTCCTATTCTTGTATCACAAGCTCCACATTCATTTTAGTTAACTCACTTACCAATTCCTTTTGCTTCGTAAACAGGTAGACCAAATCTCCCATATTTTTTCGACTAAGAGCATCTGCAACCGTGTTGGCTTTACCAGGATGATAATGAATCTGTAAATCGTAGTCTTTAATTAACTCTAACCACCGACGCTGCCGCATATTCAATTCCTTCTGAGTAAAAAGGTACTTGAGACTTTTGTGGTCAGTATATACTTCACAGGTCGTGCCATACAAATAGTGTCTCCATATCTTTAAAGCAAAAACTACTGCTGCTAGTTCGAGATCATGTGTGGGATAATTCTTCTCGTGGGGTTTCAGCTGCCGGGAGGCATAAGCGATAACTCTTCCATTTTGCATCAGTACACACCCAAGTCCTTTGTGTGAAGCATCGCTGTAAATTACAAACCCCTCTGTACCGGATGGTAAGGCCAAAACTGGTGCTGTTGTCAATTTTATTTTCAATTCCTGGAAAGCAGATTCCCGCTCCTCTGACCAGTCAAATGCAACTCCCTTTCGCGTCAGTTGTGTAAGTGGCACAGCAATTTTGGAAAAATCTTGAACAAATCTCCTGTAATAACCGGCTAACCCCATGAAACTACGCACTTCAGTCACATTAGTGGGAGTTGGCCAATTTACGATTGCCTCAATCTTGTGTGGGTCAACAGAAACTCCTTCCTTTGTGATGATATGCCCTAGAAATGCCACCTCAAGTAACCAAAATTCACATTTCTTCAATTTTGCATACAGTTTCTTTTCCCGAAGAGTTTGAAGGATCAAGCGAAGATGTTTCTCATGAGCTTCTGCATTCTCTGAATAAATTAAAATATCGTCAATAAAGACCACCACAAATTCATCCAAATAAGGCTTGAAAACACGATTCATCAAATCCATAAAGGCTGCTGGTGCATTAGTAACTCCAAAGGGCATAACCAAAAATTCGTAGTGACCATACCGAGTTCGAAATGCTGTCTTCTCAACATCTTCAGCCTTAACCTTTAATTGATGGTAACCAGACCGTAAATCAATTTTTGAAAAGACTTGTGCCCCTTGAAGCTGATCAAACAGGTCATCAATTCTTGGCAATGGATACTTATTCTTGATTGTTACCTTATTAAGTTCTCTGTAATCAATACAAAGCCGGAGTGTTCCATCCTTCTTTTTCACAAACAAAACTGGTGCTCCCCACGGAGATACACTCGGGCGGATAAATCCCCTGTCCAGTAAATCTTGCAACTGCATTTTCAATTCCTTCATCTCAGCCGATGACATTCTATACGGCGTCTTCGAAATGGGTTGAGTCCCTGGCGTTACTTCAATGGTAAACTCAATTTCACGGTCTATTAACTGCCCTGGTAATTCTTCTGGAAAAACATCCGGAAATTCGCAAACAACTGGAATAATGTCGGTACTTCCATTCACCACTTGTCCCTCTAGCACACTGCATAAATACCCCTGACACCCTTTCTGAATTAGTTTACTAGCCTTTGCTGCAGAAATCAAATAAGGTGGAGAAGTCACTCCATGTCCCTGAAAGGTAGACTCCAATTGTCCCGGAGAGTTAAACCTAATTTGCTTAGTCAAACAATCTATAGTTGCACCGTATTCCCCTAACCAGTCCATTCCTAGAATAATATCAAAATAAGTCATATCAAGAGGGTAGAGGTTGGCATATACCTGGATATCCCCAAGTTGGAGTTCACACGCAACATACACAGAAGCACAAACCATAGGGTCTCCCAAAGGTGAAGACACACACAACATATAAGACAGTTTTTCTTCAGTTTTATCTAATTTAGGAACAAATAATTTCGACACGAAAGAATGGGTAGAGCCAGAATCAAATAATACACAAGCAGGATGATCGTGAACCATAAATGTACCTGACACCACCGTTGCTGCATTTTGTACATCTCCCGGAACCAATGCAAATACCCTGCCTTGCTGCGTGGTATCCTTATCGTTATTTGGTTTGGCCGGTGTTTTGGTATTAGTAATTGGGGCAGACCCCACTGAACTAGTAGTAGTTCTGTTGCCACTTTGCTGCTGCTTCCTCTGAGGGCAATCCCTTATCACGTGACCCGTTTTTCCACATTGAAAGCAGGCTCCAGACTTCCGATAACAGATTCCACGATGCTTCTTTCCACACTCCCCACATACGGGCATTTGGTCCTGGCTGGGGGTAGACGCATTTGAAGTCCCTGAATTTTGTTTCTTGTTTGGTGGAGTTGACCCCTTCTCCCATTGACTGTGTTGTCTCTTTCCCTTCCATTTAGAAATTCGAGTTTGGGCAGCAAGATTTCCTTCTGCTATGACAGCTCTCTCCAACACATCTACATAGGTAGGTAATTTCAACATATTAACTCGGTCCAGAATAGCACCCCGTAATCCCCCTTCAAATTTTCGTGCCTTCTTATAGTCCGTGTCCACCATGTGAGGTGCGAACCGGGCTAACTCCGCAAATTGGGCTTCATATTCGGCAACAGTCTTGTTCCCTTGTCTGAGAACTACGCATCAAGGATTGACATGAGAGAGGTTTTTGGAATTGTTTTATGATAAGTATTTCCCTCAAAGTATGCGCGACAAGAAGGTGACTGAATTTGAAACTCCGCAAATTGGGCTTCATATTCGGCAACAGTCTTGTTCCCTTGTCTGAGAGTTTCAAATTCAGTCACCTTCTTGTCGCGCATACTTTGAGGGAAATACTTATCATAAAACAATTCCAAAAACCTCTCTCATGTCAATCCTTGATGCGTAGTTCTCGTAATCATCCACCACCTCCGTGCCTCATCTTCAAGCGTAAAGGTAGCCAGTTGCACCTTTTGAGCTTCGGTGCAAGGAAAAACTTCAAATAACTTCTCTATTCCCAACACCCATGCCTCTGCTTTCATTGGCTTGATTCCTCCTTTGAAAGATGGTGGCTTCATCTTTTTAAACTCCTTAGTGAGAGTGATGGTCCGGTCTTCAACATGAAAGTCTTGTACTACTGGTGGAGGTACCGGCGGTGGTGGTTGTTGAGGCTGTTGCTGTTGTTGCCGTAGGGTTTCTGCCATTTCCATAATCATTCTCTCCATTCTATCCAACCGTGCCGAAGTAGCATCTTCCCCATCTTCTGTCCTAGTCCTCACCATAGCCAACACAACAATCATTTATACACAATACATATATTCAAAATTGTTAGCCTTATCAGAGTATACTTAACGTTGCCATCGATCTTTCATATACTTTCAGGATGTCATGCAAAATGCCTAAAGCTTTTCTAGACACCCTAAAGCTCAATGGATCCGTGTGTGAGATAGCAACTCGTGCACTGATACCACTTGTCACGTCCCAAAACCTGCCCCTAAAAGTTTGGGCATGACCTATTCAGAAACGGACGTTAAACCTGGGATACATAACTTATGGGGCCTAAACGGAAGCATTAAATGTCAACATAACCTAAAAACCCCATTGAGCTACACTACTATGCCAGGATCAAAACTCCAAATGGACATATGAAGTACAACATACACATAAGTATCAGTCATATACATACATATATACAGTCCCAGCCCTGAGATTGGGCATCTAACAAAAATATCAAAGTTACATCACATAGATTCAACCTCGGATAGAAAATAAAGTATGGCCACATTAGCAAAACTTCAGAAAACAAAAATGGCGTCAGCCAGTGCCTGGGTATATAGAGGTTGACAAAAAGAACGGGCTTCGAGGCTAGGACCGACCTTCTGGTTGATTACCTACAGAATCAGACATAACATAGAGTGAGCCAAGCTCAATGAATAATAGTACATAATCAATTCAATGCTTAACTTAATGTGTAAACATGCGTACATAATGTAAAGACTCATTAGAACCGTCTTGAAACACAATGGCATTAAGCCCTTGAACTTACGGCACAAGGCCCTTGTACGTGTTGGCATGAAGCCCATAAACATAGTGGCATAAAGCCCTTATACATATTGGCATAAAGCCCTTGCTCGTATTGGCGTAAAGCCCTTGTCATGTTGGCATAAAAGCCCTTAATCATGTTGGCATAATGCCCTTGAAATAGTTGGCGTTAAGCCCTTGAAACATGCTTGTTTGAACTCAAGAGGTGTCTCACACGAACTCTAGAGGTGACTCACAACGTAGCACTTAGTTCCGTGTAGCACTTTGTTTCATATCATAATAACAGAATAACTTGGTTTCAAAGTTTTCTTAAACGAACATTTTTCATCTTTTCCGTTCCTTTCTTTGAATATTTTAAAACATAACATAGTTGCATCTTATGCATAACATAATACTTATGTCAATCATAAACTATATTTGAAACATATGATGGTACTACTACTCACAGCGTTGAGATGACGTATTGCTTCCTCCCGGGGTGTGCCCTGCACATATTTAAATCTTAGATATTAGTTCATCATTTTCTTCTCAATTAACTTTCGGTTTCGCTTCATTTCGAAAGAGCATATCAATATCAAACAGGCATCAAATACATATTCCGATAACATTAGAGGAATCTACACGCAAAACGGAGCAAACAACATTTTTCAGCATGAGCCGCACGTGCGGCTGTGAGCCCCGCACGTGCGGCAAACCTCCCCCGCACGTGCTTTTTAGGCAGAATGAAAACCCAAAAATTCCTCTTCTCCCGCACGTGCGGCCACAACCCCCGCACGTGCGGCGATTGGCTTCCGCACGTGCGGCCATGACTCCCGCACGTGCGGCGATTCTGCACTTCCAGTCCGAACTTTGCTACAAAATTTGGTTCTTTTGGGAATGTTTTCGAAGCTTAAGAATGGATATTTTTAAGGCTAAATCATGATTTAAAACATGTAATTAAGGGTCTAACATACCATAACCTAACTTGCTTTAAGTCAAGAACACAATCCAATTTACTTATCTAAACATGGGAACTCATAAACATATTAACAATTCTTGAGAGTCTTAACTTCCCTTGAATCTAACATAACATAAAAACACCACATGGAGGCATAAAATCATGATCACAAGATTGAATACCAATTTGAAAAGGAAGGAGATATATAAATGATAAGAATATCATAACACAAATTCAACATATCCATCCAAGGTTCTCTTCATAGTCTAGATCACACAAAACCAAGAATCTTCTATGCCAACTTGAGGAAGAGGGTTGAATTAAGGAAATTAAACTTACCTTATCTTCAATTTCTCTAAATTCTTTCTTGTTTCTAACCTCCCTTCTCCTTTCTCTTCCCAGGACAAGTTTGAACTAAGTCTATGGCTTTTTAAGCTCAAGAACAAACATAGATACATATATAGAGCTAATAAGACAAAAATCAATCGTTTAATCATCCCAAATTGAAATTTCACAACATTGCTTAATATTACTTAAAAATCATGCTGATCGTATATATAAAATCAATTTCCAAGAATTAAGCCATTCAAGCTCCCAATTTCTGATTTAAACATTCTTATGTAACAGATACTTTTCTTGTTTAGACAGATAGACATCTTTAAACATATAGTTCACTTACTTGACTTTAATTTCTCATAGGGTTTCACAGTGAGCATTCAAAAGCATAAAACAAGAGCTAAACATATATCAAAAATACTTGTTCGAGGGTCGGGTTATTACATATCATCTCTACCAAATAAACAAAATTGAAAGACTAAAAATGTAACTTAAGTGGCCTCAATGTGGTACCTTTCGGCCTACATTACGTCCCCCAACTTACATTTTGCTAGTCCTTAAGCAAAACAAAAGAAATAAGAAAAGTAAAATAACTCTAAGCCACTTTCGTAGGGATCACGATTGCATTTAGCATATGCAACGAGCCTTTAAACCACAAGGTGGAGTGGATGAATATAGTCTCATGAGGGTTTCCAGAAATGATACCCACAAACATTAACATATTCATATCTGCTCAACAACAACTAACCACACCATTCCACCTAACTGTACACCGCCCGGAACTCCGCTCCGCACGCGAGGGCGCGAATTGTAGTTCTTAGCTACTATAGTTCAGACTCATGTGACGGTTCTGAATTTAATCTCACAAAGTGCAATGTAAGATTGATAAATCACCAAAGAGTCTAAATCCGGCAAATCGTTTTGGAAAATCGATTTTAATCAAGAAGCGCCAAATATGGACTGCTTTGCCAGATTTTAGAGTCACCACCTAAATATTTTATTTTGGGAAAATTTAGGAAACCCTGACTCGTGCCTAAGGCCATGTGTCCATCATCACCAAAGTTGTCTCGGCTTGGGAACTTGGGTACGAGAGGGGAAGGTCATGTAATGAGCACCCCCGCTCGCCCGATCAAAGGATCAGCCTTTACTATCATGATATGTTGTTTTTGAAAATACATGTGTTCTTATTCTGGTTTATTAGCTAGCTTACTATGTGATGCGTACAGCATACAAGTATAGACTAGATCGCTTAAATTAGAACAAAACATCTTATGTTTGTTTTTCGAAAATGGTTTGAAGTTGATACTCGCAAGTAGGCTAAGATGCAGATTTTACCACCCTCAAGTGGGCTTAGAAAACATGGTGATTTGCCACTTTCAAGTGGGCTTAAAACTCGCATTTCGATAAATCATTCCAATTCAAGCAATAAAGCCTTCACCCACAGGCATTCAGGTAGTTAATCACTTAAGCAATTAGCCTCATAGCAAGCATGCTATCATGGCAGCATTTACATACATGCAAGGATGCTAAATCAGAAAAGCTTACCTAGTACTCTGAGCCAAAATAGAAGCTAGTTAGTAATCATGCATGATCCTAGCTATGTCAAGATGTCTAATGCAACGCATGAAAAATGCAACTAAGATAGGTTCGGCTATTCTAAGATGCCATGTGAAATGCAACAATTGATACATGTATTCAAATTGGAATTGAAATACAATGCAGTTTGTATGATGCGCTGAGCCTGGTGCATGCAAGACAGATGAACGAATGCAAACATGCGAAGCATAAGGATGCTAATTGAAATATGTCCTAAAACTAACCATCAAAAGCTGGTAAATAAAAGGGAGAAAGACTTGGAGTTGGAAGACATGCATCGCACACACGCACACTTATTACAAAATTCGCCCCCTCGACAGAGGGTCCGAATAATAAGCTAACTAGCTAATCTAAGCTAATTAAACTAATTATTACAAACAAAACTAATTAACTAATCCTAGTTAACTAATTATTACAAAACGAAGCTAATTAACTAACAAGTTAACTAACTAGTTATTACAAACACAAATGAATAGTTAAGCGCATTAACTAATTAAGTACAAAACCAAATAGCTAACTAAGCAAAGAAGCTAAGTAAAGCAATAAAAGAGGAGCCTCAGGGCGAGAAGTGTATGCATGCTCGGTCGCCTCGTTCGGGAATCCATCGCGATGCCCCAACTTGTCTCTGTTTGCAATTCTTCTCAGGACACTGCACAAAGCTCCAGATAGCTTCTACACCATCATGGGCACCTCCAGAAGCATGGCCGACCACTTTTTGGTGCCGACCAACCAAACTTGTTGCAGACCATAAAAAGTGGTCGGCTAGCCACTTTTTTTGGTCTGCCGACCAAAAAATTCTGCTACGCTCCAGTTTGCTGCAACAGAGAACAAGAAAGGGCATAACAGTGTATTTGCAAGGTATGTGTGCACAACCACTCTCCCTATCATTTCATGATCTCAAGGGAGTGCGGTTCTCGACTCTCGGGCCACCAATCGAGCATCGCAATACATGATGGCCGAGAAGCCAAGATTGCACAATTCAATGTAAATGAATACACACACAACACATAAGGGCCTTAACCTCTATTATGCATGATCAAGAGGGTCGGCGACTGAGAATTGAGGCACGTTTCATCACTTCAAGTATGAAACGTCCCTCGTTTCTCGTGTTTGGATTAACACTCAACCCAAACACATGCAATGCAACATGATCAACTTAGCAAAGCTAATGGCACACAAACCAATTGCAATGCATGCAATATATGGCACAAATGAATGAACTAGCCATAGATAGAGCTCAAATAGGTCAAAACAAAGACCAAAACATGCTGAGATGGGAGCTCAAAAGCCTAGGCATTCAAGCATACATATTAGGCCACAAACAAGGCAAGAATGCATAACCTTTCAAGGCACTCAAAGAGTGAAAGAAGTGGGAGCATGGCAATACTATATGCTCTGAAATAACATGGTAAATGATGCCAAATCATGTACATTTCACAAATGAAGCATGTTAGGAGGCTCAAAGCTTGAAACTAGCGTAGGCACTTGCACTATAGCTATGTAATACATGAACCAAAAGGCCAAGAACACCCAAAACAGTCCTAGAGCATGTCAAAATGATGCCAAAACATGTATGGACTAGAGCTAACATATGCTAACATGAAGGGCATGAAGCATGGAATATGCAAGGCCAATAAGGAAGGTTGTACTACACTTACCAAAACCAAACATGAGATGACTTTACCAATAAAAATTAGAGTTATGGCATGTAAAAATAACACCAAAAATGGGCTAATACCAAGTCAACACATGCTAGAGTAACAAACTCACTCATTAGGCATGCAAGGCTAGCAAAGGGGATTTACACTACAAGTGTAAGAAGCAAATGAGGGATGCTCTAAACAACCAAAAACAGAGTTGTATCATGGCAAAATAGGACCAAATACATACTGAAATGGTGGCCCAAAAGCCTAGGCAAGATGGCATACACAATGGCTCATTTTTGAAGCATAAAGCACCAATCCTCCAAAGCATTGAAAGAGTGAAAGATGTGAGTGTATGGACACACTACATGTACTGAAATCACATATCAAATGATGCCAAATCATACAAATAGCCCAAGTAATGCATACTAGTAGACTTAAAACTCAAGACTAGTGAGCTAGAATGCACTATGGCTATACAAAGCAAGGCATTCATGACCAAAAAAACATAAATTATACCTAGATCATGGCAACACATGAGTAAAATCTTCCTGGAGTTGAGCCAAAATCACACTAGAATGATGGTCTAAAGCATGATGCATGTTAGGCCAGTGTGCAATTTTACACTACAAGTGTATAAAGCATGCAGGAGGTGACCAAACCAGCCTAAAAAGGAGTTATGGAAGGTCCTAAAAGTCACAAAAAAATGCTCAAACAAAGCCTCAAGAAGATAGAAATACATGCTCTTTTGATGGACTGTCAACACAAGTAAATAAGAGAAGAGGAGGGGGGGACAACCCGCACCCATTTGGGACCTCAAAACCCCTTTTCACCACTGAAATTCCTCTGGAATTCAGTGGTTTAAAGGCCAAAAAAATTTGGTTTGAAAAGTGGTGAAAGATGGCTCAAGAGGCTTTACAAGCCAAGGAGCAAAAGGGAGGAAAACCCCCTAGCCAAACAAGGCACAAACCAACACTATTAGGATTGAAAAACAGAGGAAAAACAGAGGTTTTTTTAGTTCAACACCACCCTAAAAACAGTTTACAAAGGTGGTAAAAAAAGCATGCAAAGCAAAGGTTTAAAGGGACAAGTGCTTACCCTTGAAGCACCTTGAAGGACAGCAGCAAAACTAGCCAAAATCTGAGCCAAAATCAGCCTTTTGGAGCTCCAAATGATCCTCAAAGAACCTCAACCCAATGGTGGTTAAGTTTGGTTAAGGGTCTCTTTGCAAAAGTGTAGAGGATTCTAAGCTTAAAGCTCAAAACAAGAAGAGAAGGAGCTTCTAGGGAGAGAGGCTCAGATTTTGCTCACAAAATCTTGTAGAGAGAGAGAGTCCCACAATTGCCAACCCTTGAATATGAGAGGAAAATGGCTCCTATATAGTAGTATATGAGCATTTGGTCGAAATATCTCATTTGGAAATATCTGATGCAGTGCACAACAACTGGAGAGGAAAATATCTGGGAATTCTTGGCTTTCTGGGAATTTCTGGTCGGCCGACCACTTCAACTGGTCAGCCAGCTACTTTTTCTGGTCTGTAAAGATCATTTCTAGTCGGCCTATGGTCGGCATGCTCAAAAAGTGGTCGGCACACTTCCTTGGTGGTCTGCAGCAAAAATCAGTCCTAGTCCCCGACTTGAAGCAAGCCTAACTCCTTCATCTGGATGCCTTTTCAGGTCATTCTTGTGTGCAAATTGAAGCCCCGGAAGTAAGCTTTCCAATGGTGGTAGCCTCGCATCAAAATTCAAAGTGTGCTAAGAGATATCCCTCTTTTAGTGAAGACTGCTCAGTTTCGGTCCAACCGGATTGATGCCTAATTTCAACCAGCTATATCTCCCTTCGGACACGGCTTCAAGAGATTCTTGAGTGCAAAATGAAGCCCCAGAAGTAAGCTTTCCAACGGTGGTGGCCTCATAGCTGAAATCCAAGTATTCAAAAGGATAGGCCTGATTTAGCAAGGTTTGCTCGACTCTCTCTTAGCAATTCATGCCCATCTTCTTCTCCAACTTGGTTTCTTCCCTCTTCTCCTCTTTTCTTCAACTCCAAACTCCTAAACAAGGTGTTTTGAAAGATTTTTCAAAGATTTCATCTCTCTTTCATTCATTCCCACTTTGTCCTCGCTCGGTTTACCGAAAAGCGCAACATTCAACAAAATGCGAGCGTCGGAACATCGTAGAATCATTTTTCAAAAACTATTTTGAAAGAGAGGGTTTCAAGGTCTAAAATCTTTTGATCAAGATCATTTTAGTCCAAAGGAATATGAACTTGGGATTTGACTCTCCTCTTGCCGAAGAAATCGAACTTTTACACTGCACAACGTCCATCACCAAGTAAACCATCAATAGTGCCCAAGTCTTAAGGGTGATCAAAAATAGGGTGTCTACAGTTGCCCCTATTTGACAGAACTCGGAAGTCATAAAATGACGTGAGTGAATGTCAAAGCCTAGAGACGACCCATTTTTGACAAGGCCGAAGACTTGAACAAACAAACAAAATACAGATAAATAAATGGTTGCGTCCACAGGCTGCCTACGTATCCCATTGCAAGGAATCAAACCAGCGTAGTTCAGGGGCAGGACGTAAAATGATACTCAATATAAAAAAACAAAACAATGTAAATGATATACAATGTAATGAAACAATGCAAATGATATGTAATGTAATTAAATTATCAAATCCCAAGCAGCGCAAAACCACACAAATATCATAAAAGGATGGAGATGCAAAATCAAACTACGTTTAACATAGAAAAGGTGCCGGAGCATTCCAACCACAATTCTCTTAGTGGAATAGGTGCATGCACATGCAGAACTATGTGTTTCGTAGTAAGAATACAAGTAATTGGCTGGGATGATATAAGTGAGGAATGATCTGCTGTTGAGAGATCGTGATCCTACATGCTGAATGCAACAAAACAAAATACGATGCAATGGATGCAATGGATAAAGTGAATAAGGCACGCGGCCAAACCACATTTCTACCTAGAAAAGGCATAGACACAAAATAGACCACGTCTAACATAGAAAAAGGCGCCGACACCCTCAGACCATGATTCTCTTAGCGGAATAGGCGCGTACACATAATCACAGAACCATGCTTCAACGAAGGAAAGTATGGACGCATGCCAAACCAGGCTTAACATGGAAAGGATGCAGGTGATAACATGGTATGATGTAAGGAATGTAACAGATATTGCAGTAGATGCAAAAGGGTGACATACTCCAACCATGCTGAAATTATGAGAGAAGGAAAAACAAATCCCAAACACGCCGAAATCGTGTGAGGAAAGAGACACTCTAATCACGCTGAAATCGTGAGAAGAGGTCCGAAAACAACTGTTTAGGGGCATACTCGACGCAACCTGAGGTAAATTTCAAACACGCTGAAATCGTGTGAGGAAAAGGACACTCTAACTACGCCGAAATCGTGAAAAGAGGTCCGAAAACAACCGCCCAGGTGTGCGCACGACGCAACCTGAGATAAATTTCAAACATGTTGAAATCGTGAGAGGAAAAGAACACTCTAACCACGCTGAAATCGTGAGAAGAGGTCCGAAAACAAACCGCCCAGGTGCACGCACAACGCAACCTGAGATAAATTCCAAACACGCTGAAATCGTGTGAGGAAATGGGACATTCAAGCCACGCCGAAATCGTGAGAAGAGGTTTGAAAACAACCAATCAGGAGTGTACTCGACGCAACCTGAGACAAATTCCAAACACGCTGAAATCGCGTGAGGAAAAGAACACTCTAACCACGCTGAAATTATGAGAAGAGGCCCAAAAACAATTGCTCAGGGTAAACTAAGAATCAAAAACCGTACGAGATTACGTTTCACGCGTCCCGAGATACTCTAATCAAGCTGAAAATGTGAGAAGAGGACAACAAATTCCAAACACGCTAAAATCGTTTGAGGAAGGGCACACTCTAACCATGCTGAAATCGTGAGAAGAGGTCCGAAAACAACCGCTCAGGGGCGCAATCGACGCAACCTGAGATAAATTCCAAATACGCTGAAATCGTGTGAGGAAAGGGACACTCTAACCACGCAAAAATCGTGAGAAGAGGTCAGAAACCGCTTGGGCTCGCACTTCACGCACCCCGAGATAAAACACGCCCAAGCTTCCGCATCATGCGTCTTGAGATAAATTCCAAACACGCTGAAATCGTGTGAGGAAAGGAACACTCTAACCACGCTAAAATCGTGAGAAGAGGTCCGAAAACAAACAATCAGGAGTGTGTTCCATGCAACCTGAGATAGCCCCGGAGGAAAACGATCCTAAACGCTGCACAGCGTGAAAGGATAAATGATACAAGATAACGCAAAATGCAAATAAATGCAATACGTGCGATGACATGATGCATGTTACAAGCAATGCAGTGCATGATGCTTAGGGAATGGCGACAAACAAATAAAGCAGCATTTTAGAAAGCACATCATGGGGTGAGTGGCGGTGAACCGCTCTACTCTGATGGGAATCTCCCTTTGTGTTCTTCGAACACTTACCTTGCGTTCTTCGAACTCTTTCCTTCAGCTCACAGTATAAAGGTTCTGAAATGCTGACAAGGATTCTTTACGTAGAACACCTTGGATGCCACTTTTCTTCCTGATCATATTCACAACTTTCCCTATTCTCCAACGGGGTGGCAGATTAGGTTGGTTCAGTATCCAGAATTGAGGCGCATACACGCTATCTCAACCTATGGGGTTGCCAAACAGATTTCAAGCCGAGGATACACCCCTGGGTATTTAAACCAGACTTTAGTCTCGGAAATCCCAAACCTTTGCGTTCTAGGCATCGGCCATTCGAACTCTAGTTTCCACCGTCGCCGTTGGTCTCCTAGGAACTCATTGCAAACACAGCCAAGATGCCTCTGGTAGGGACTGGTACTCAGGGAAAGCACTTCTGATCGCCATTCTGGCTTTGAAACAGGCTTGAACTTGAACTTGAAATAGAGACACACTCATTCTTCAGAGCATTGACAAGGCTTAAAGAGGTACATCCAGAGTACAATCATGGAATTTTCTGAAGTTGAAACACACTCAGATGCTCCAAATTTTCTCTCTTTTCTTTTGCTTTGTAGTTCGGAATCTATATAGCTTCAGATAGATCCTTGTTCTACTGTTCTCACATAACCTGGGTTGAACCCTGTAGTTTTATGAAAGAACAAATCCTGTTTGGCATGTATGTGGAGAATGGCATAGCACTCCGAGCACAAAACGATTTTATTTTGAAATTGATAAATGAGTTCTTAACCAGGTATTGAGCCTACGACTGACCATAGCCAAAACGACTTAACAAAGGAAAAGACAAGGTAAAACGACCAAAACACATCTATTGACACTCGAAACGACTCAAAACAAGAATCAAGACAAACAAAAGCACACACACAACACTCGAACGTGTTCCAATGACGAGAGACCTCTCGGTTCACAAAAAGTCCACAGCTTCTCCAGGTATTGTTTCCCACCCTTTCTTATTTGTGTTTCTCACATCACTCGGCCCTCAGGCTCTGTTTTTCTGAAAAAACCCTTTTCTCACTTTTTCTCTCAGCGTACATCTCTCTATTCTTTAATCTCTCTTCTTTTTTTATCCCTCCGCTGGGTGGTTGATGGATAAACAAGAAGTTGCGAGCTCTTGCCCCTAGCATTCTGCTAGATTCTCTTTCTTCCACTCACAACAGTGAGCTTTCCCACAGAGGGGGTTGTGATGCGGTTGGATGTGCATCAGATCTGCAGTTGACATCGATTGACGATGCGCTTGGCCAGCTCGGATGTGATTAGACCTGTCCAGATGAGGGAGTGGAATATCTTGATCTATTCCAGTTCGTGCTTCGCACTTAACTTGATACCTCACTGCTCGGAGGATAAGAGAGCTTTCGGCCCTTTGCTGTTTGCTTCAGTTGTGCCCTTTTCTGGCAAGTAGAGTGCCCTTTCTGGCAAGTAGAGTGCCCTTTCTGGCAAGTATGTTCACAATGGGGAAAAGACGGAACACCTGACTCAGATGTGCCCCTAGCTTATCATTTTGACCATTTTTTTGTTTAGGTTTTCTACTAAAACAATTTTGACCAATATGAGAGTTTGATTAACATGCTTGTTCAATTTTCTGATTTGAAATCATGCAAGTCAGGTGATGAGCACTGAAAATTTTCTTTTTTCTTTGGGTCCAAGATATGGTCCAGTTTTGGAAAAATGGAATAGTTTTCGAGAGAAAATTAGTTAACCTCATTAAAAATTCTCAAAAACTATTTTTGCAAATGGCCATTGCTTGACCAACATAGAATTTACTCTAGAAACAATGGAACATTGCCCCTTGTCTAAATGGCATTGCACAGCAACGGAAAGTTGCCCCTTGTCTGAATGGCACCACAGCGCACCGTAACCAGTTCTCAAAGTGACGATCACAACCAAACTCTCGGATACAGAGAAGACAAAGATGATTAGAACCATTACATGGACATAGTCGATTTGGAAGTGTTTATGGCTGGACTTTAGAATGAAGTTGCCTACGTATCCCAAAGATGGGAATCAAGCCTGACGTAGTTCCGGGTTAAGGTACACTCGTGTATTAACCTCTCCTTTTACGCTCTAACTTTTGCCAAGGCCGCCCTTCCGGGTTTTCAACCTTGCGAGCTCAGTTTTTCTTTTCTTTTCTTTTTTTCATTTTTGTTTTTTTCTTTGTTCAGTTCTTTTCATTTTCTTTATTTTCTTTCTCTTTGCATTTTTTCTTTTCTTTTCTCTTCTTCTTTTTTTTTTCTTTTCATTTCTTCTTTTCTTTTTCATTTGCTCTAACTTTTGCCTGGGTCGCCCTTCTGGGTTTTCGGCCCAGCAAGCCTCTCAAGGGTAAAAGTGTAGCTTTGTCCATGTTGATCAGTTTGAGATCTCAAAGCCATATGAATCCAGGAGAATGGCTGCTGTTCGCTAATGATGTAGAAGTCCATCCAATGGGGGCTGAATTTGCCCCTAGTGTCGTGGATAGGAACTCGGTTGTCCTTCAGCAATACTTTCTTCTTTCCCCCCTTCTGGGATTTGGCATTCTTGCCGATCTTCGTTAGCTTGAGAAATGTCCCAATTTTTGACTCTTCGAGCACATCTGACATTTTTTGTCCCTAGTTCAAAGGCTGCTTCTTATCCAGCTTTGCAAGCTTTCTTTTGATCATATCTGACTTTCTTACCCCTAGTTCATGGGCTGCTTCAAATCTGGCCATACAGGCCTCATATTATGATTGACCGTTGAACATTCTGAATCCAAGTTCAAGGTTTGAAAGCAAAAGGGTTGAGTCTTGAGGCTGAGAGCGATCTTAAGCTGCATAATCTCAAGAGCGATTCCACACAGGTCTTCGCGGGACCATGCAAAACATTTTTTTTGAAATCTTTTAAGAAAGCGACTAGTCGCTCGCGTTGAAGATAATGTAGAACCAATCTAGATCAAGCCAGGATCCTTCTCAGTACTCATATTAACAAACATGATTTCATTCATTAAGGGCTTAGCACGCCTCTCTTTCTCTCAATTGATCAAATTTTTGCAAATCCCGAGGAATTCCTTCCTCTTTGTTTTCATCACAGTGTTCAAAAAGTTTTGAAAAACTTAGGTCAATGCAATGATTTCAGGGCACAGAAAAAGGTAGGTGAACATGCACTGCCATTTCATTCAAATCTTCTGGCACAACTGGCTCCAAGGCAGAAACAGACACAAAACCTTGAAAATCACTGCTATTTCATTCAGATCTTTTGGTGCAACTGGCTCCAAGGCAGAAACAGACTCAAAAGAAAGCGAAAAGACAAACACAAAACAAGATAGTGATGTCCGAGATAACACCCCTGGAATCACCCGACTCCTACACAACAGGACTGACTCGATACAACAAGACAGACTCAACTGACTTAGTACAAAAAGACTGACTCAATGCAACACAACAAGACTAACCCAACACCCAAGTCAGAAAGTACAATAAACAGCATTCACAAATGCTCAAAACAGTGCGTGTCATCCACCACATCTAGAGTAAATCGAGCGCTATCCGCAGGTGGTTCATCCCCCGATCACCTAATCACATTATCCTCCAAGTTCACTGATCCAGTGCCGATAGACTTTGCAAGACCCGGCGGGACGATGACCTTGTTATCAATCAGATCCTGTATTTCGTGGCGAAGATGAAAACACATATCAGTGTCATGATCGGCTTGTTGATGGAAGGCACAGTAATTGGCCAGGTTGTGTGAGGGAGGGAGGTTATTTGGTAATGGTCGTGGCTCCAGGGGCTTGAGATGGCCTTGTCCTATAAGGATTTGGAAAGCTTTGGACAAAGTCATGTAGATGGGATTGAAGACCCTCTGGCCTCGGGGTGGGTACTTCGAGGTTTGTGGATTTTTACTAGATGCACCGGTAAAGGGATTGGTAGGCACTGACTGGGTTTGCTGACCTCTCCCGAGTGCAGGATTAGAGTTGAAAGGAATGTTTCTGGTACAACGGCCCTTCTCCCGGTTTGCCCCTTGATTCAAACTGCTCTCATTCTGAGTGGCAAAAGTGCCGTCCATAATTTGTGCAACAACTGCAATCACTTGTTGTTTATTTAGCCCTTCAGCTTTCAAAGCCTCAACAGCCCACTGAAGGTGTTCATGGGGACCAAAGCCTGTCCCTACCTTGTTCTTACCACTCGTCTTCGCTTTGCCAAGGGATTGGCCTTCTTCCAATGCAACCTGTCCCAAGATTGGGGAGCCTTTTGGTGCGAAATTTCTGGCATGTGATGTGGTCGATGACGGAACCAATATCCCAAAGGCTAAATCTGCCACAGTTCTCTGAAGATCTTCAATCATTTTCATCAGCTCAGAAGTAGTGGGTTCACAGGTTTAAGATGATTGGGGTTCAAATGCATCCATCATACATAAGTCCGTGCTTTCTGGAATGAACACCTCAGGCTTGGGTAGATGGGCTGGGGTGATGTATATGCTGGGGTTGTAGCCGGATGGCAGTATATGGATCTGATTGAGATACAGAGATGACGGGTCAGTACTAGCTCGAGGTCCTTTAGGTGGAGGTATGGTCTCTTCGTCAATAAGATCCTGAATCTTATGACGGAGGCGGATGCAACGGTTAGTATCATGATCGTGTCGTTGATGATAGGCACAGTATTTAGCTAGGTCATATCTTGGTGGAAGAGGATTTGGAAGGGGTTGGGGTTCTAGGAGCTCTAGGTGCCCTTCCTCTCGTAGCATTTTCAAAGCTTGAGAGAGACTCATGTAAAGAGGATGAAAATTTCGGGCTTGGGGCCGATTTGAAGTGGTTGGTTTTTGGCCATTGAGGGAAGTGGTGATAGTGTCTACTTCTGAGCATTTCACAGCTGTGCTACCTTTAGTAGTAGCATTGGAACTATGAGCAACATTCCTCTTCAAAGACTCATTATCTTCTGCAAAGATCCCTTGTCGGATGGCATCCTCGATTTGAACCCCCATTCCATGAAGGTCTGGAAAGGTAAACAGTGGTAGAACAATCATCCTCTGCAGCAACTTGCCATGCAGATTCCAAACAATCATCCTGATCTGATCATTGTCGGAAGGCCTTGTAGTCACCATCGAGACCTTTGCTCTCCATCTCGTCATGAACTCTGATAAACCCTCATTTGGCTCTTGGCGGGTGATTTCGAGATCACGAGTTGTGACCTCGATGTATGTGTTGTAGGAGTATTGAGCAATAAAGGCCTCAGCCAGCTCTTCCCAGTTTTGTTTCACAGAGTCCTCCAATTTCGCATACCAGATTGCGGCTATCCCAGACATGGTTCGGCCGAAGAGAGACAACTTCTGGGCTATGGTCAAACCCATTGGCCTCAAGATATCAGAAAACAGGTGGAGGTGCACCATTGGGTCTCCAGAGCCATCGAAGCAGTCGATACGTGGCATTTTAAACCGCTCTGGTAAGGTAACTGCAGATTCAGTATACCCGTCCTCTAAATCCGAGATGGAGTTCACTCCTTGTGCTCGTTTGAATAACTTCTCCAGTTTATTGATCTTAAGTGCAGTTGGGTCAACCTCACATTCAAAGGGAGCTTCGCTTTGATGGACAGGAGCTTTAAAGGCCTGTGTTGGGATTGACTCCACCGGATTGCCCTAAGTCTCTTGGACATTAGCAGTATGGGCAGTGGCTCCGGGAGTCGGGTTACCCATAGGAGGTGCATAAGATGCAGAGGCCGCAGCCAGCTGTGGCTGTTGTTGTTGTAGTTGGGTTATCACTTCGGCCTGACGAGCCGTGACTTCAGCCTAACGGACTGCGTCCTGCTACAGTGCCTCAATTGTTTGTTGCAGGTACCGCATCTGTTCTTCCATACTGGCTGGGGGATACTGAGCCATGGGAATGGGTGATTGATCTTGTGCTGAGCTAAATGCAGACAACTGTTCCCAAACCAGACTAAACCCCGGTGAACTGAGGGATGACTGCTGTAGAAACTGCACTGGTGAATTCTGCCTGAACGTCCTTTGTCTTATAACCGATGGGGTTGAGGTAAACACAGGTTGCTTCTGAACCAATTCTGACCTGACAAAGTCTATCGATACAAGTCTGGTGTACTCGGGGGATATTGGAGCCTTCTGAAGCTATGGTTCCAAGACTACCTTGTAAAAGAAGAAAACAGACAGCATCTCGGCCTGATTTCACCAGAACAAATATGAGCATAGCTGAATGACTGTGCTCTCTACTGAATTCTGCCTAAAATTCTGCCGGTAAACTGATTCCCTCAGGCCAATACTCAGACTTGCAACTGATACATACAACCTGTAGAGACATACCCTAACAGCACATATCAAGTAAGTGAGAGCCAAAACACCCCTACGGTGGGGTAGGGTTTCCCTGTCCTATCTTGTCAGGAGCTAGGGTATCACTACGCATGCAGCGGTTTCAAACAACCTACATTTAGGTAAGCAACATGTTCTAGTTTGGAATGGTCACTACGGATTCCGATATGCACTAGGTTGAATGGTCAAAAAGGGTGCCTCGGTAACAACCGAGGTTTGTGTTCCCATCATGGCAGAGCCCGCAACCGGTCAACCTTATGGCACGCTTCTCAAAGCAAGCCTCCGGCAAACCATCCAGGAATAGCAGACAGCAAACACGGTGTCCCAGGCACGGCAAACACGGTGTCCCAGGCGCACCAATGCAAATGCAATGCAAAGAAACACATAAGTGTAGACAAAACAACATATCATGAGTTTGAGTCAAGTTCTCTAAATCCCCAATGGAGTCGCCAGAAACTGTAGACCGCCCGGAACTCCGCTCCACGCGCGAGGGCGCGAATTGTAGTTCTTAGCTACTATAGTTCGGACTCATGTGACAGTTTTGAATTTAATCTCACAAAGTGTAATGTAAGACTGATAAATCACCAAAGAGTTTAAATCCGGCAAATTGTTTTGGAAAATCAATTTTAATCAAGAAGCGCTAAACATGGACTGCTTTGCCAGATTTCAGAATCGCCACCTAAATATTTTATTTTGGAAAAATTTAGGAAATCCTGACTCGTGCCTAAGGCCATGTGTCCGTCATCACCAAAGTTGCCTCGGCTCGGGAATTTGGGTACGAGAGGGGAAGGTCATGCAATGAGCACCCCCGCTCGCCCGATCAAAGGAACGGCCTTTACTATCATGATATGTTGTTTTTGAAAACACATGTGTTCTTATTCCGATTTATTAGCTAGCTTACTATGTAATGCGCACAACATATAAGTATAGACTAGATCGCCTAAATTAGAACAAAACATCTCATGTTTGTTTTTCGAAAATGGTTTGAAGTTGCTACTCGCAAGTAGGCCAAGACGCAGATTTTGCCACCCTCAAGTGGGCTTAGAAAACATGGCGATTTGCCACTTTCAAGTGGGCTTAAAACTTGCATTTCGATAAGTCGCTCCAATTCAAGCAATAAAGCCTTCACCCACAGGCATTCAGGCAGTTAATCACTTAAGCAGTTAGCCTCATGGCAAGCATGCTATTATGGCAGCATTTACATACATGCAAGGATGCTAAATCAGAAAAGCTTACCTAGTACTCCGAGTCAAAACAGAAGCTAGTTAGTAATCATGCATGATCCTAGCAATGTCAAGATGTCTAATGCAACGCATGCAAAATGCAACTAAGATAGACTCGGCTATTTTAAGATGCCATGTGAAATGCAACAATTGATACATGTATTCAAATTGGAATTGAAATACAATGCAGTTTGTATGATGTGCCAAGCCCGGTGCATGCAAAACAGATGAATGAATGCAAACATGCGAAGCATAAGGATGCTAATTGAAATAGGCCCTAAAACTAACCATCAAAAGCTGGTAAATAAAAGGGAGAAAGACGTGGAGTTGGAAGACATGCATCGCACACACGCACACTTATTACAAAATTCGCCCCCTCGACGGAGGGTCCGAATAATAAGCTAACTAGCTAATCTAAGCTAATTAGATTAATTATTACAAACAAAACTAATTAACTAATTATTACAAAACGAAGCTAATTAACTAACTAGTTATTACAAACACAAATGAATAGTTAAGCGCATTAACTAATTAAGTACAAAACCAAATAGCTAACTAAGCAAAGAAGCTAAGTAAAGCAGTAAAAGAGGAGCCTCGGGGCGAGAAGTGTATGCATGCTCGGTCGCCTCGTTCGGGAATCCATCGTGATGCCCCAACTTGTCTCTGTTTGCAATTGTTCTCAGGACATTGCACAAAGCTCCAGATAGCTTCTACTCCATCATGGGCACCTCCAGAAGCATGGCCGACCACTTTTTGGTGCTGACCAACCAAACTTGTTGCAGACCATAAAAAGTGGTCGGCCAGCCACTTTTTTTGGTCTGCCGACCAAAAAATTCTACTACATTCCAGTTTGCTGCAACAGAGAACAAGAAGGGGCACAACAGTGTATTTGCAAGGTATGTGTGCACAACCACTCTCCCTATCATTTCATGATCTCAAGGGAATGCGGTTCTCGACTCTCGGGCCACCAATCGAGCATCGCAATGCATGATGGCCGAGAAGCCAAGATTGCACAATTCAATGTAAATGAATGCACACATAACACATAAGGGCCTTAACCTCTATTATGCATGATCAAGAGGGTCGGCGACTGAAAATTGAGGCACGTTTTCAAGTATGAAACGTCCCTCGTTTCTCGTGTTTGGATTAACACTCAACCCAAACACATGCAATGCAACATGATCAACTTAGCAAAGCTAATGGCACACAAACCAAATGCAATGCATGCAAAAGCATGCAAACAACAATGCGATGTAATAACATGCAAACAACATGTGAACACAATGCAATGCAACAAAATGCAAACAACATGCTATATGGACTTAAACCGAATATGAATAGACCTCAATCATGCCCAAAACAGTGGTCAAAATGCTATGAAATAATGGCATGAAAGGCAAAATGGTGATGTTCATGCAATGGCCTATCAATTAAGCACAAGGGCACAACTCTCAAAAGTGCTCAAGGAGTGATAAACATGGAAGTGTAGCCACACTAAATGCTTTGAAATATCATGTGAAATGATGCCAAATCATCCAAACAACATAAGCATTGCATGCTAGGGTCCTTAAGGCACAAAGCTACCAAGGAGGACTACACAAGAGGCATGCAATATATGGCACAAATGATTGAACTAGCCATAGATAGAGCTCAAATAGGTTAAAACAAAGACCAAAACATGCTGAGATGGGAGCTCAAAAGCCTAGGCATGCAAGCATACATATTAGGCCACAAACAAGGCAAGAATGCATAACCTTTCAAGGCACTCAAAGAGTGAAAGAAGTGGGAGCATGGCAATACTATATGCTCTGAAATAACATGGTAAATGATGCCAAATCATGTACATTTCACAAATGAAGCATGTTAGGAGGCTCAAAGCTTGAAACTAGCGTAGGCACTTACACTATAGCTATGCAATACATGAACCAAAAGGCCAAGAACACCCAAAACAGTCCTAGAGCATGTCAAAATGATGCCAAAACATGTATGGACTAGAGCTAACATATGCTAACATGAAGGGCATGAATCATGGAATATGCAAGGCCAATAAGGAAGGTTGTACTACACTTACCAAAACCAAACATGAGATGACTTTACCAATAAAAATTAGAGTTATGGCATGTAAAAATAACACCAAAAATGGGCTAATACCAAGTCAACACATGCTAGAATAACATGCTCACTCATTAGGCATGCAAGGCTAGCAAAGGGGACTTACACTACAAGTGTAAGAAGCAAATGAGGGATGCTCTAAACAACCAAAAACAGAGTTGTATCATGGCAAAATAGGACCAAATACATACTGAAATGGTGGCCCAAAAGCCTAGGCAAGATGGCATACACAATGGCTCATTTTTGAAGCATAAAGCACCAATCTGCCAAAGCATTGAAAGAGTGAAAGATGTGAGTGTATGGCCACACTACATGTACTGAAATCACATATCAAATGATGCCAAATCATACAGATAGCCCAAGTAATGCATACTAGTAGACTCAAAACTCAAGACTAGTGAGCTAGAATGCACTATAGCTATACAAAGCAAGGCATACATGACCAAAAAAACATAAATTAGACCTAGATCATGGCAAAACATGAGTAAAATCTTCCTAGAGTTGAGCCAAAATCACACTAGAATGATGGTCTAAAGCATGATGCATGCTAGGCCAGTGTGCAATTTTACACTACAAGTGTATAAAGCATGCAGGAGGTGACCAAACCAGCCTAAAAAGGAGTTATGGAAGGTCCTAAAAGTAAAAAAAAAATGCTCAAACAAAGCCTCAAGAAGATAGAAATACATGCTCTTTTGATGGACCGTCAACACAAGTAAATAAGAGAAGAGGAGGGGGGACAACCCGCACCCATTTGGGACCTCAAAACCCCCTTTTCACCACTGAAATTCCTCTGGAATTCAGTGGTTTAAAGGCCAAAAAAATTTGGTTTGAAAAGTGGTGAAAGATGGCTCAAGAGGCTTTACAAGCCAAGGAGCAAAAGGGAGGAAAACCCCCTAGCCAAACAAGGCACAAACCAACACTATTAGGATTGAAAAACAGAGGAAAAATAGAGGTTTTTTTTAGTTCAACACCACCCTAAAAACAGTTTACAAAGGTGGTAAAAAAAGCATGCAAAGCAAAGGTTTAAAGGGACAAGTGCTTACCCTTGAAGCACCTTGAAGGACAGCACCAAAACTAGCCAAAATCAGAGCCAAAATCAGCCTTTTGGAGCTCCAAATGATCCTCAAAGAACCTCAGTCCAATGGTGGTTAAGTTTGGTTAAGGATCTCTTTGAAAAAGTGCAGAGGATTCTAAGCTTAAGGCTCAAAACAAGAAGAGAAGGAGCTTCTAGGGAGAGGCTCAGATTTTGCTCACAAAATCTTGTAGAGAGAGAGGAATTTTTTAGAGAGAGAGAGAGTCCCACAATTGCCAACCCTTGAATATGAGAGGAAAATGGCTCCTATATAGCAATATATGAGCATTTGGTCGAAATATCTCATTTGGAAATATCTGATGCAGTGCACAACAGCTGGAGTGGAAAATATCTGGGAATTCTGGGCTTTCTGGGAATTTCTGGTCGGCCGACCACTTTAACTGGTCAGCCAGCTACTTTTTCTGGTCTGCAAGGATCATTTCTGGTCAGCCTATGGTCGGCATGCTCAAAAAGTGGTCGGCACACTTCCTTGGTGGTCTGTAGCAAAAATCAGTCCTAGTCCCCGACTTGAAGCAAGCCTAACTCCTTTATCTAGATGCCTTTTCAGGTCATTCTTGTGTGAAAATTGAAGCCCCGGAAGTAAGCTTTCCAATGGTGGTAGCCTCGCATCAAAATTCGAAGTGTGCTAAGAGATATCCCTCTTTTAGTGAAGACTGCTCAGTTTCGGTCTAACCGGATTAATGCCTAATTTCAACCAGCTATATCTCCCTTCGGACATGGCTTCAAGAGATTCTCGAGTGCAAAATGAAGCCCCAGAAGTAAGCTTTCCAACGGTGGTGGCCTCATAGCTGAAATCCAAGTATTCAAACGGATAGGCTTGATTTAGCGAGGGTTGCTCGACTCTCTCTTAGCAATTCATGCCCATCTTCTTCTCCAACTTGGTTTCTTCCCTCTTCTCCTCTTTTCTTCAACTCCAAATCCCTAAACAAGGTGTTTTGAAAGATTTTTCAAAGATTTCATCTCTCTTTCATTCATTCCCATTTTGTCCTCGCTCGGTTTACCGAAAAGTGCAACATTCAACAAAATGCGAGAATCGAAACATCGTAGAATCATTTTTCAAAAACTATTTTGAAAGAGAGGGTTTCAAGGTCTAAAATCTTTTGATCAAGATTATTTTAGTCCAAAAGGGATATGAACTTGGGATTTGACTCTCCTCTTGCCGAAGAAATCGAACCTTTACATTGCACAACTTCCATCACCAAGTAAACCATCAGTAGCGCCCAAGTCTTAAAGGCGGTCAAAAATGGGGTGTCTACACTAACAATCAACTTATGTGCCACTACAGTGTGATATTAAGACATGATGATTCATTGAAGGCACAATGGATAAGCATGAAGGAATCTATTGGGCCAAAACCACAATTCAGTTAATACAAAAGTAAAGTCCCCTGTACTTGTGAATGCTAGTAGACACATCATCAGTACCCTCGGTGTAAAGTACAATCTCCATACTAGTTAACTGTCCACTATAGTAGCCCAATGTAACTTATAATAACACCCGATACACACAGAAAAACTAAACTGTTGCAACCAAGATTCTAAAAAATTATTATTTTTATTTATTTTATTTTATTTTATTTTTTTAAAAGACTGTACAATGTTTTGATCCATTAAGCTTTCTAATCAACCCATGTAACAAGCGTTGGGCCAATGACTCCAAAACTAGACGGTTTTAGGGCACTAGGTGTGAAGACACCCCTACGAGCTTAATAACTCAAGCTAAAAAGGTTACGAATCCGAATAAGTCATTCTCCTTATTTTTCTTTAACTATGCAATGTGTAGGTCCCTTAGGCTTTCTAATTAACCCATGTAGCAAGTATTGGGCCAATGACTCCCAAACCAGATGGTTTTAGGGCACTAGGTGTAGAGACACCCTTACGGGCTTAATAACTCGAGTTAAAGAGGCTACGAATCCAACCAAGTTAAGTGTTCTTTCTTCTTCTTTTATTTTATTTTAAAGAATTTTGGTTACTCATTTATTCTTTTTTGCAACCCTACCAATTATCAATGATGTACACCAGGGATTAGAGTAAAGAGGTCACCGCTATGAAAGTGTGTTCATGTGAATCAAGGCATACTCATGACAAGTGTACTAATATTACAAACACAAACAACTCTCCTAGTGCAAACATCACATGTGAGTATCTACCCAATAAACCCTTTTCATACAAGCCCACTATGTTCCCCAATTAACATATGCTCATATCACTACTATATTGGCACAAAGTGAACATCAAGTGAAGTGGTGCAATCAAGTGCAGCAAGTACAAACATGAATTATTTTTATAAAAACCCTCACCCCCCAACTGGAATATAACATTATCCTCAATGTAAGCAACTGGAAAGTAGATAGTAAAATGAGTGAGAGAGAGAGAGAGAGAAAGAATCTTACCAGCCGGCGTAGACGCACATCTAGTGAGGCAAGGACACACCAAACACACAAACACTTTTTTTTTTACTATACAGTATAGAAGGAAAAGAAAAATAAAATAAAACAAAACAAAAAATAAATAAAGAAATAAAACGAAGACCACTGATTTGGATTCGGTAGTGCTGGAAAATGCTGCTCAAATAGGGCATGCATCAGCGTTCGAGTCTCGAATGCCTCATCATGAACCTTAGCACCAAGCTGATCAAACTGCTGCTGGCTCAAGTCCCGATATGCGTAGAAGTCAGTTTGCAGTGGTGCAACTAACTGCTGATACCCATCAAATGCCATATGCGAGTAATACTGATATGCTAGATAGTCCGCCCGAAAATCAACCACAGATTGCGGAATAGCATCTTGATTATCCAAAAGAGCCTGATATTGTGCCCGTGTTTGTAGACACCCCATTTTTGACAGCCCTTATGACTTGGATGTCCTTGCAGGTACACTCGATGATGAGTCTGTTTGCTCGCCGAGCACTTGAAGTCCTCAGCGGAACGCCACAGCTTTGAGCCTTTCAAACCCTGTATCCATTTTGTCTCATTTTTGGACCAGACCTTTATCTTTCTAGCCTGCAACCTCTGGTGGCCTTCCAGCCATCCCTAGAGGCTGTCGGCCATCATTTTTGGTCTGCCGGCCATTGATGTGCCTTGTCGGCCACTAGTGTTTTTTGTAGATATTTTATGGCAGCTATGCCAGCTGTTTGCATAGATGTTTGCATCTGTCCACACATGGAGGACTGGATTTCCTTGTATAGATTTCATGTTTTCTATATATAGGAACCCCCTCTCTCTTGTTTTGAGGTTAGAAAATTTTAGACTCAAAAGTTTTCCTCTCTCTCTGCAAATTCTCTACACTTTTGCCTACAATTCGTATACTCTTGCCTATACTCCCTTAACCAAATCCTCTTATCTCTGAGCTGTGGTGTTCTTGAGCTTGGTTTGAGCTCTAGAAGGTGTATTTGCTTGGAATTGTTGCTTGGAATCACTCTTCTCTTCAAGAGGTATAATACTAGCTTTGTTAGCTTGCTTTACATACTTGTATTCTTATCTTTTTTTCACTGTTTGGGTTGTTTTTGAGATGTAAAAAACTCTATTTTTATGGGCTGAAATTGGTATTTTTGGCCATTTAAGGTTATGGAGTGGTTTATCCCTCTTCATTCCTTGTTGTTAAGGCCATTTCACCTTTGTTTCCTATTTTCAAACCATTTTTTTTTGGGCCTTTAAACATTGAATTTTAGAGCATTTTCAGTGGTGAAAAACATGTTTTGAACTCCAAATTTGGAGGGGTTAGCCTCCCCTCCTTGTGTCTTATTTGTTAGCCTAGTTGGTGTCATGCTTTAGCTTATGTTTCTAGCTTGTTGTAGCTTTATTCCAGCATGCTTTACCCTCTATTTTAAACTATTTTAACTCTATTTTGGGTTAGTTAAGTCATTTGAGTCTTGTTTTGCATGCTTGTAGTGTAATAGTCTTCACAAGCTTGGTGTTTTAGACCATTAGATACCACTTGTTTGAGTTAATAGTACTTATTTTGGGCTTTTTATACTTTCAGCAAGTATAATCTCTGCAACCTCCCTCATTTCTTGACTTTTGATTTTGCTTTGAAAGTGGTTTTAAATCACTTGTTTGCCTAAGTGTGAAATTGAGGTTTCATACTTAATGGTTTAATCCCTTAAAGGGTTCATTACCAATGGTATGATGCTTCTTTCATACCTAAAGCAACTTGTGTCTTGAGCTTTTCTTTCCATTAGAGGACTTTAACTCACCTTTTGGACTTAATTGGATTAATGAATGGCTGGTAAAGTAAAATGAATAACTAAAACTTGGGACTAAAAGTAAGCAAGATAATAACTTGTTGTGTTCAATCGGACGTTAATTGAACACAAGGAAAGTTGGGACATTTCATACTCAAAGTGATGAAATGTGTCAACTTTCCTAGGTCTCCATTACCCTTGATCATGCATGATAGGGTGATGGTTTTGTGTGTCTTGTTTTGCATTTATTGAGCTTGCACCTCTTGAGTCACAAGCCATCATGCGGTGAAATTGCTTGAGTTAGTGGTTTGTGGCTTAAGTTCATCACTCCTTGGATTTGCTCATGAAAAAGAAGGGTGAGTTGTGCAAATAATCTATGAGAATGCCTTCCTTTTGCTCTGTTTGTCTTTTGTTGCAAGAAGATGAATTAGTGCATTAGTGGTTGGTAGGCCACCATCCATGGCCGGCAGGTGGCCGACAGAGCACCATTGATAGCCAGCAGGCCACTTCCATGGCCGATAGGTGGCCGACAGTCTTCACCAGTGGTCGGCTGGCCACTGATGCAAATCTCAGCAGAAAGTTGGTAAGGTGGAGTAAATGGTTCTGGAAGTGTTCAATTGTGCAAACAGAGGCTTTTGGGAGCAAAGCGGAGGTCTTTTCAGGTGGAAACCAAGCATGCGCATACACATCTTTCATTTCCTGGGGTGGAGCAGCTAATTTGCTTAGTTTAGTTACTTAGTTAAATTATTAGTTGCAATTGTTTTATAATTATTTAATTAGTTAGTTAACTAATTCATTTGTTGTTGTAATAATTAGTTAATTAGTTTAGCTAATTATTTATTCTGCTAATTATTTGTTCAGTTTGTAATAATTAGCTTTAAATTTGCTTAGTTATTCATTCGGACTCTCTTTCGTGAGAGCGTATGTAATAATGTGCATGTCTTCCAACCCCACGTCTTCCTCCCTTTTATTTACCCGCTTTTGATGGTTAGATTAGAGACATGTTTCAATTAGCATACCTTATGCTTGCATCCATTCATCTTGTATTGCATGCACCGAGGCTCGGCGCATCATTCTAACTGCATTGTTGTTTCAATATCTCATTTAATACATGCTTATACCACATGTTATCAAATTGATTCATATGCCATATTAGTAGCCGAGCCTATTAATTGCATTTTTTGAATGCGTTGCATTAGTCATTTTGTATAGTTAGGATCATGCATTTTTTCTAACTCATATCTTTTTAGCTTGGAGTACTAGGTGAGTTTTTAGTGTTTTAGCATACTTGCATGAATGTGAGTGATTGCCATGACTACTATGTTTTCCATGAAGCTAAGTGCTTACTTGTTAAACTGCTTAGATGCCTGTGGATGAAGGCTTGTTATTTGAACTGGAAGGATATAATAAATGTACGTTTAAGCCCACTTTGTTGAGTGACAAATTCTCGAACTTTAAGTCCACTTGAGGTGGCAAATTCAAAGCCTTTTCACAAAACAAACATGAAATTGAATTGTTCCAATTTAAGCAAACTAGTCTATGCTTGTATGCGTGCATCACATAGTAATGCTAGTTTAAATAAACCAGAACAAGAGCATATACTGTACATAAAAATCATATCATAATTAGTAGAGGCTGATCTTTGATCGGGCAAGCGGGGGTGCTCAATTCATGATCTTCCCCTCTCGTACCTAAGTTCCAGAGCTGAGGTAACTTTGGTGATGACAGACACGTGGCCTTTGGCACAAGTCATGGGTTTCTTAAATTTTCCTAAAATAAAATATTTAGGTGGCAGCTCTGTATCTGGCAAAGCAGTCCATTTTGACATTTTTGATCCTAAAATCAATTTTTCAAAAGATTTGCCAGATTTGGACTCTTTGGTGTTTATCGATTTCACATTGCACTTGTGAGATCAGATTCAAAACTGCAGGAGTTTGAACTGTAGGGCTTCTTTCGAACCTTCTGAAAGGGGATGTGAAAAGGGCGAGCTACAGTGTTATATGGAATGGCGGTGGTGCGGTGGTAGGCTCTACCAGAACATCATTAGGATTGATCGGGGCATCAAGAAGGAGTAATGGAGGCAGTAGGTGAGCAATGGTTTGGCGCCAGTGGGTTTTACCATAAAGCGTTGGCAACAGAAGCTAAACCTCATTAGGTTCGAGTCGGTATATCTCTTGGCCTTTTATGAGTGCAGTGATAAGGTTAGCGAAAGGGAGGACCCATATAGAACTGCCTTAGGTGTTGCGCAACTTGACTTCATTAAGGATACAGTTCATTTGGTTGAAGATCAAAATAGGAATGTAGACCCAAAATTCGAAGTCAAATAGGTGCAAGACACGAAGGAAGTCCCCTTACCACTTTTCCTTGAGGCCTAGAGGGATGACATTCTTTTTAAGAATCATATCAAGGAAGAGGAGAAGGCGTGATAAGTTAGCCTGACGGATGCTAGTGCGGTTGTCATCATCCTGTTGCCCCTCATAAAATTCGGTCACCAATGCCAGGACTGTGAGTTCCCAAGTGAACACCGGGAACTGCTTTTCATTGAAAGTGTCCATGGAACAGTGGAGAACCTCAGCAATAAAAACTAGTGTGACCACTAACTCCACCCTGTCAACAATGGACAAAAGACCTCCCGGGCCTCATCACCGATGTACATATTCTGATAAAAGACTCGTATAATGTGAGGATACGCCAGTTCAGTGACGGTGCAGACGCCCAAGAGGCCCCAGTCTTCAAGTTGTCGGACACTCCACGTAGTGGGTTGATGGTGCTAGAAGAAGTCCACATCAAAGGATGTGTCACAGGCAATTGGTTTGTTGGCCCAAGTGTCGGTTGGTACATCCCTAGTGGCAATGTTGGCATTACGAGGCCATTAGGGTGCTCTGCGGGATGATGTAGATATATCTGCACAAAAAAACACAAGCAACACAACCAAAAACGTGGAACTATTATACCAGCACTCATCAAATAGCGCATGCATACACAAATCACTCAAAACCTCATTGCTATCACACCATCGGTGTTTTTTTATTTTATTTTTTTATTTTTTATTTTTGTATACTACAAAAAATTAACTTACACCAAGTTAGCATGAGACGAATTGACAAACACAAATATGAAATACAAGGAATAAATAAATAAGAAAATAAAATAAAATAAAATAATGTAAGTTAGTAGAAGAGAATAAAATAAAATAAAATAAAATAAAAATTCAGGAAAAAAAAATTGAACCAATAAACAATTAAACTAACAATTAAATCACTAAATAAAAATAAAACTAAATCACTAAATAAAAATAAAACTAAATCACTAACTACACAATGAAAACAAAAATAAAACCAATCAACTAACCAATTGGACTAACGAGAACTACTAACTAACAATTATACTAAACAACAACAGTATAGAAAAAATAGGCTACAACAAACTAAATTATTATTATTGTTTTATTTATTTATTTATTTATTTTTGATTTTTTATTTTTAGTATGCTTGGGTCGCACGTGCGTCGGAGATGGCCGCACGTGCGGTGGGTTTGTGGGTTTGATAGCACGCCCAGTTTAGTTTTTTTATTTTTATTTTTATTTTTATTTTTGTTGGTGTTGTTGTTGTTGTATGAGAGGATGACAATGATGAACATGATGATGAATAAACCTAAAAAACAATCATTAAATTACTATATTAGAAGTGAAAACTAAGAAACTAAACAAAAAGAGGGTGATTACCTTAAAAAAAAAAAAAAAAAAAAAAAAAAAAGAAGTAGGAAGGAAAGAAAGGACGAAGAAGATGTAGATCCGCAAAAAAAAAATGGCCGCTGGAAGGTTGCAGGTCGGAAAATATGATGATGCGCCGGTGGAAGGTGGTGGTGAGTGAAAGTGGAAGGAAGTAGAAAGAAGAAGTTGGTGATGGTGGGGTTTGAGGAGTTTGTGGGTTTGTGAGGTTGGGAGAGAGAGAGAGAAAGAAGAAAAAGAAGATGAGACGTAGAGAGAGAGTGTGCTGGGAAAGTGATGGTCAACAAGTGGGTCTAGGGTTTTCTTAACGAAATTGTTTTTTTTTTTGGTGAAAAAATAAAAAAAATTAAGTAAATAAAAATAAAAAAACATAAAATCTATAGGTTTTTATTTTTCTTTATTTATTTATTTATTATTATTATTATTATTATTTTAAAGAGAAATAACGTAAGTAAAAATTAAATAAATAAATAAAAAGTAAATAAAGAAACTACACAATTCTTTTTTTTTTTTTGAAGAAAAAAATAAGTAAATAAAAATAAATAAATAAATAAATAAAAGTTGCAGTTTTATTTATTTATTTTTTTTGAAGGGGGGGGGGGGGGAACAGGTCGCTCATGCGCCCATTTGGGCCGCACGAGTGCTTATTTTTGGGCCACTCCAATGGCACTTGCGCATAATGCTTTTGGGCCTGGGCCACTCGTGCAGTTGGCCCTTCCGCTCGTGCGCTCCATTTTTATTTATTTATTTTAAATAAAAACTCAATCGCAATCCAAATAAAAATTTAAAACATTTCTACTTTCAATGCACATCTGAAACAAAAATTAGAACATCGAAATGCGCAACAAAGGTATAATCTTCACACGAAAACTACGGGTACTACTTTTCTCCCTAACAATATTTGTAAATTTCCCTATTCTCTAACAGGGTGACAGACTAGGTTGATTCGATATCCAGAATCGAAGCACATAAAGCTAACTCGACCTATGGGGTTGCTATACAGAGTTTAAGCCGGGGTGGTTTTGAAGCAATCTCCACACCCCTTGGAATTTAAACCAAACTCTAGTCTCGGAAATTCCAAACTTTTGCATTCTAGGCTTTGCCATTTGAACTCTAGTTTCCACCGTCTAAGTTGGTTTCCTAAGAACTCAATACAAACACAGTTAGGTGGCCATACCAGATCGTCATATGCCATTCGGGCACGGCAGATACCAAAGGAATTACACCTTTAGAGGATTTAAAGTCTCCTAGACTCAAAGCAAGTATTATGGAAGATATATTGGGTCCATCAAGTGGACGACCTCAATCATCTCCCTTTTCTTAATACCATCCACATAGTGTTTCAATCTTTGGCCATTGACCTTGAAGGTCGTACCATCTTGTGAATTTTTAATTTCAACTGCCCCATGCAGAAAGACCTCTATAATCTCATATGGGCCATTCCACTGAGACCGGAGTTTACCTGGGAACAACCACAATTTAGCATTGAACAACTACACTTTTTGGTGAGGCTCAAAGGACTTACGAGCGATGTGTTTATCATGAAATGCCGTAGTCCTAGCCTTGTAAATTTTGGAACTCTCATACGCATCATCGCGGAGCTCCTCTAACTCATTAAGTTGGAGTTTTCGGTGGTTACCAGCTTTGGCCATATTAAAATTGAATTTCCTAATGGCCCACAAAGCCCGATCTTCTAACTCAACAGGAAGATGGCATGGTTTCCTGAACACAATCCTATATGGAGACATCTCGATGGGTGTCTTATATGCAATGTGATAGGCCCAAAGTGCATCAACCAACCTAGTGGACCAATCTTTCCTATCGGGTCTCACAGTTTTCTCGAGGATGTGTTTAACCTCCCTATTAGACACCTCTACTTGACCACTAGTCTGGGGATGGTAGGGAGTGCCAACTTTGTGAGTGATCATGTATTTGCGCACTAATTCCTCAAAGAATCGGTAGCAAAAATGTTTACGACCATCACTAATTATGGCACATGAGAACCCAAAATGACAAAAAATGGTCTCATGGAGGAATTTAACCACAACTTTGTGGTCATTCGTTCTGGTGGCCACTGCCTCAACCTACTTGGAGACATAGTCCATAGCTACCAAAATGTATTCAAATCCAAAAGATGGTGGAAAGGGACCCATGAAGTCAATGCCCCAAACATAAAAAATCTCAACAATCAAGATAGGGGTCATCGGCATCATATCTTGCGTGACATAGAGCCTATGCGTTGACAACGCTCACAAGCTTTACAAAAGTTATGGGCATCTTTGAAAATAGAGGGCCAATAGAACCTACATTGTAAAACCTTGGCGGTCATTTTCTACCCACTAGAATGGCCGACACATGCATGAGAGTGACAAAATGTGAGAATGCTATAGGTTTTCACTCTCAGGCACACAACGCGGAATTACTTGATCCTGACAATACTCAAATAATTTCGGGTCAGAAATAGTGCTTAACTTGTGAGAAAAATTAGTCTTTGTCTTGCTTAGACCAAGTTTTCAGAATTTGACCAACCACCAAGTAATTCACTATGTGAGCAAACCACAGGAGGGTCACGTGTGATACCGCAAGAAGTTGCTCGTCCAGAAACAAGTCGTGCAAGGCTAAGGGATCACTTGTGTGCTTAATAAAGATGCGGGATAGATGATCCGCAACTACATTCTCAGATCCTTTCTTGTCCCAAATCTCTAGGTCAAACTCCTGAAGGAGTAGAATCCACCTAATCAACATAGGTTTGGTCTCTTTTTTAGACAATAAGTACCGCAAAGTGGCATGGTTAGTAAACACAATGATTTAAACCCTAGGAGGTAGGACCAGAACTTATCATGTGTAAAGACAACATCTAGTAACTCTTTCTCAGTGGTAGTGCATTTTAATTGAGCATCAGAAAGAGTACGACTAGCATAGCATATAACATGGGGCACTTTATTCACCCTTTGGCCCAAGACTGCGCTGAGGGCATAATCAGATGCATTGCACATGATCTCGAAAGGAAGGGACCACTCAAGAGATTGCATGATAAGGGTAGTAGAAAGGGCCGCTCAAAGTGTTTCAAATGTTTACAAACATGCATCATCAAAGATAAATGGTGCGTCATTAGCAAGTAAACTACACAAAGGACGGGATATTTTGCTAAAGTCTTTAATGAATCTATGGTAAAAACCTACATGCCCTAGGAAAGACTTAACTTGACGCATAGAAGTGGGCGAAAAAAGGCCTGCAATGAGGTCAACCTTAGCTTTGTCAACCTCTATACCTCGAGGGGACACAATGTGTCCTAACACTATACCCTCGCGAACCATAAAATGGCTCTTCTCCTAACTCAAAACAAGGTTTGTCTCCACATATCGAGTAAGTACTTTAGTTAAGTTCTAGAGACATTCCTCAAAAAATGGCCCAAACACGGAGAAGTCATCCATGAAAACCTCTAAAAATTTCTCCACCATGTCGGAGAAAATGGCCATCATACACCGTTGAAAGGTCGTTGGTGCATTGCATAGCCCAAAGGGCATGCGCCTATAAGCAAAAGTGTCAAAAGAACATGTGAAAGTGGTCTTTTCCTGGTCAGCAAGATACACCGGGACTTGATTATACCCTGAGTAACCATCAAGAAAATAATAAAAACCCTACCCTGCTAACCTCTCAAGAATTTGATCAATAAATGGGGAAGGAAAATGGTTCTTCCTAAACATGGAATTCAATCTCCTATAATCAATGCACACTTGCCACCCAGTAGCGGTTCGTGTGGAACTAACTCTCCTCGCTCATTCTTAACAATAGTGATACCCGATTTCTTGGGCACCACTTGTGTGGAACTCACCCACTTGCTATCCGAGATGGGGTATATAATACCCATATCCAACAATTTTAACACCTCGTTTTTCACCACCTCTTTTATATTGGGATTAAGCCTTCGTTGCATTTCATGAGAAGGTTTGGTGTCCTCCTCTAGATGTATATAATGCATGCCCATGGAGGGATCTATCTCTCTCAAATCAGCCACCGACCACCCTATAGCACTCCGATGTGCCACGAGAACACTCATTAATTGACTTTCCTATTCTGCAGTCAAGTCAGATGCAATTATGACTGGTAAAGTATCCTAAAGCCCTAAAAATGCATACTTGAGTGTGGCTGGGACTGGCTTTAACTCAAGTGTAGGTGGTGTGACTAGGGATGGTATCGCAGGCTCTCTAGACAAAGGAGGAAGGGACTCAAACCGGGCTTTCCACAGAGGAAAATCCAGTGTAGAAGAAGAATTAAATAAGGCATTCACCTCCTCAACTGATCCGTCAATGTCAAAATCATCGAACCCAAAATGAGCCAGACAAGCCTCTGGAGGGTCCTCTACAAGAATGGAGGGTAAAGCCTCTTCCACAATCCCATTCACAACATCCACAAATAAACACTCATATCTTTCATGGGGTTGTTGGGATGCTTGGAAAACATTGAGTTTCACTTGCATATTCCCAAATGAAACTTTCATAACCCCGGTACGACAATTAATACATTCATTGGCCGTAGCCAAGAAAGGTCGACCTAAGATCACCGGGATTTGTTTCCTAGAGCTGGTTACCGGTTCCATACCTAAAACCAAAAAGTCAATAGGAAAATAAAACCTATCGACCTTTACTAGCACATCCTTAATCATGTCACGTAGCACTTTGAGGGACCGGTCAGCCAACTGGAGAGTAACAGTAGTAGGCTTCAACTCGCCAAGCCCGAATTCTTTGTACACAAAGTACGACAGCAAATTGACATTAGCCTCTAAATCTAACAAGGCCCCATTAATGAAATGGTCCCCTATAATGTATACAATGGTTGGGGCACCTGGGTCTTTAAGCTTAGGGGGTGTGTCATTCAATAGGATTGAGCTTACTTGCTCCGTGAATACGACCTTTTGGGACACGTGTGTCCTAGATTTACACTTTTGTATACAAAGGTCTTTCAAAATTTTAGCATAGGAGGGTACTTGCTTAATCACCTCTAACAAGGGGAGGTTGATTTTAACTTGTTTAAAAACCTCCATCATCGCTTCTATGGATGCTGTCTTCTTATTAAAAGGGGACAGTGTATCAAGGCATTAGGGAAAAAGTGCCTTAGGCACATATGGTGTCTTAGGCTCATGTGAAATGCTAGGGACTAAGTCATCCCTCTTAGGTGTTTCTCCTTCACCTTTGCTCTTATTGGGTATACCACCGTGGTCACCCTTCTTAGCCCTAGTTGCATTAGACGCAACTAGCCGAGGCTCTAACTCCTTTCCACTTCTCAAGGTAGTCACTGCTTACATCTACTCGTGGTGCTTTCCATTCCCACCCGACCCCTCTGCCCCATATTAACCCTTAGGGTTGGCCACAGTCTGACTAAGTAATTTTCCCTCATCTCTCCTATTCATGTTATTAGCCATTTGACCTAATTGGGCCTCTAGCTTGGCAATGGAGTGAGTATGGGAATGAACTACTGGTGCCAACCCCTTAAGTTCTGAGAGAACTTCCAACACCTAAGTCTCTGAGGCAGAGTTGCCTTGAGGAACAGGCGGGGGTTGTGGTTGTCAGTAAGGTTGCGGTGGTCAGTAAGAAGATTGGTTGGCAAAATTAGTAAAATTCTTCCTTTGTGGTGGAGGGTTGTAAGATGTGCCTTGTAAAGGAGGTCTCTATGAAAAGTTAGGGTGGTTCCTCCATCCTGGATTATATGTGTTGGAATATGGGTTATTACCTGGGTTAGAGAAACCTTGAGCCATATTCACATGCTCTTGGACTAATTCTGGGAATTGTGATGCCAAAGGGCACTCACTCAAGTCATGAGCAGGGCTCACACATATAACACATGCCTCATGAAACTGAGGCTAATCTTGCTGTGTAGGGGCATGTCCCACAGCTAATAATTGGTCTATTTTTTGGGACAATGCCTCTACCTGTTGAGCTAACTCTAGGTTTTGCCATACCTCATAAATGCCCCCTCTTTTTGGGGCTCTAACTACTAGTTGCCAGACTTGCCGGGCTACGGAGGCATGGTGAAGGGAATTATCACTTAAGTTCTCAAATCATTGCCACACCTCGGCGTCATTTTTAGACATGAATGTCCCACCACAAGAAGAATCCACCATTTGGCGGTAAGGCTCAGTTAAGCCATAGTAAAAGGTCTGCACAAGTTTTTAATCAGGCACTTGGTGGTGGGGACACTGTTGGAGAAGGTCACGAAGTTTCTCCCATGTCTCATGAAATTGCTTGCCATCAATTTGAGCAAAATTGGTGATAGCTCGCCTGATTTGGTTGGTTTTACCAATGGGAAAGTACTTCTCTAAAAACTTCTGTTGTAATTGGTCCCAAGTTGTGATTGAATTAGCAGGTAAGGAGTTCAATCAGTGTTTGGCTTTGTCCTTTAATGAAAATGGAAACAAACGCAATATTAGGGCCTCATTGGTGAAATTTTGGGTCCTCACTGTAGAGAAAATTTTCAAAAATTCATTCAGATGTTTGTAAGGGTCATCATGAGCTAGTCTATGGAATGATGGAAGCATTTGGATGGTGCTGGACTTAATCTCATAATGAGCAGCAGTGGTGTCGGGTAATTGGATGCATGATGGTGATGCATATGCAATGGGTGTGAAGTAATCCTTAAGGGCCCAGTTGGGCCCATTTAGGCCATTTGGGTTTTCTATCTCTATTGGTTTGAAGTATGGATAAGGGTATTCAAGCCTAGGAACACGGGAAAAAGGCTCTAAGTTTCCAAAGAGTCCTTTCTAGTTTAAGGTCCAAATTCCACAATTCAGGGCGACAAGAACGGCGTGTGTGCATACACTACTCACACACCAAATTCTGACTCTGTGCACTAAGTTATGAAAGCAAAATACCAAAGGGAGAAATACTCACAACGATTTAATGAAAATGCTTTACTCATCTTACGGGTACTCGACGTGTAGAAGCACTACAAGAAATTGCACTTTTAGCAACCACTTTTGGCGATGATGCCAATTTTTCATAGCAAAAAGTATATTTTTGGCGACACAGTGATCAATTTTGTTGATAAAAGTAGACATTTAACGACGAAATTTACTATCGTTGCTAAAAATGTACAATATTCAATAGGCGCCTAAATTTTTGGTTGGCGCCAAAATTTTGAAAATTTTAGCAACGAAGGTTAATTTTTGGCAACATGATAAGCGTTGCTATTAGTCTGTTTATTTTTGGCGACAACAAGTTGGCGTTAGCAAATAATTAAACATTTAGCGACAGCAAAATTATTCGTCAACAAAAGTTGAGATGGCTTTGATTTTCTAAAACTTGTTTCAGATTTCTTTTAAAAGACTAAAAATTAGTTTCATGAAAATTTTTAAAAATCAAACAGTTTGTTTGGTTTTGGTTTTTAGCATTCACTTTTCAAAAAATTTTAATTTCTTGTCTTTCGTATTGCTTTATTTTTATCGAATTTTTTAAATATTTTAATCAATTGTTTAAATTTTTAGACACACCTAACATAAATACACTTAAAAAGTATAATTTTTGTGATTTTTTTTTTAAATTCACTAAATATCAAAAATAAAAAATAAAAAATAAAAACAAAAATTCAATATATTTTTTGTATTTTTTAATTTTTTAAAATATTTTTTCACAAATATTTTACTTTTTAGATACATCTAAGTGAGGTACATCTAAAAAAGTAAAAAAAATACTTAAAAATTAAAAAATATTTAATAAAAACAAAATACGAAAAAAAAACTCAAATTTTAAAAAATTAAATTAAGAAAATTGAAACCAAACAAACTAAAAAGTACTTATCAATTTTATATAATTTTATAAATAATATGAATAATTTTTAATTTTAAAATATATTCAAAAAGAATATAAGTTTTTTTTGGATGAGTTTAAAAAAAAAATAATAATAATAAAATAGAAAGTTGAACTCAAACCAAACAGGACCTTTTTTTTTTGGGTGAGTAACCAAACAGGACCTTGTTTTTACCTTCCCTCCCAATTTCCCTCATCTGTTTTTTTTTTGCTGCTAGGTAAAACCCCTATTCTATCTCCACGATTTTCACCTTGCACAGCCATTCTCTCATGATTGGAAATTCTCTTCCTCTCACAATCGCACGCCCGCGTAGGTATTTGTCGACCATCGGGTTTTCACCATTTACCATTGCTGTGCTACACCATCGCCTCTTCATTCTGGCTCGGTAGGTTCGTCCCCTCTTTGCTCTGTATTCTACTTCTCTCTCTCAATTTGTTATCTAAATCTCTGTTCTATTTGCTTTGTATTTTGTTCATTTCAATTATTTGTTTCTTTGTCAAGGGTTCCTAGCATAACCTGCAATTCTATCTGCTTTCTATTGAGTTTTGAACTAGGGGAGAACCATTATATCTCTAGCTTCTAGTTGGATTGCCAAGGTTTTTTAAAGATTTTTTTTCTCTTGCTTATTTGACACTATTTCTTATTAGATTGCACTGTAGGATCAATGTTTCTAATTGATTGATAAGATTGATTCTTTTCAATTCACATTATTATTCTTTTTATGCTATCTTTTTTTCTGCTTTGTATTTCTTATTTTTTCTTAGTTTTTTTTCTTTACTAAACTTTATTATTATTATTATTTTGAATGTTTGCTGTTTTCTCTATTGGGTTGTTTGGAATTTGTGGTTTAGTTGATGGGTTTTTGAGATTTATTAAAACCCTAGGATTAAATTGGTAATTTTTGTTCTTGTGGTTGAGTTTTCGAATGTTTTCAATTCTTCTCTGTTGGGTTGTTTGGAATTAGAAAAAAATATATATTTAATTTAGTATGGTTTAAATTGTTTTTGCTTTCCAACTCAACCATGCACAGTTGCCTTAAGTCTCAGCTCTACTTTGTTGTATCATCTGGACCCTAGAATCAAATGGGAGATTTCAATTATTGTGGGTTTTGATTGTTTTATAGTGAATTTTGATGATGAACAAGAAGTAGGCTGTTAGAAAATGATGAAATTTTCTGTGACAAGAACAAATTTTTTCGAGTCCACTGAAGATTCCAAATATCATGTTGCTTGTATTAGCTGTTAAATGGGACGCGGTATTTGATTTTTTTGAAGATTTGATTGACCAATTAGTCTTAAGAGCCATGTTGTTTGGAAGTCTTTTACCTGCAAGAAATTTATGAGAAAGCAATTGAGTGGTTCTTTTGTTCTTTAATTGCTATTTTCTTTTTTTTTTTATTTAATTTTTATTTCACTGTTTTTTAATTTCGACATAGTTTTAAAATGGTTTTGAAAAAATCTAGAAAAACAGATTTTTTCCTAAATTTTCGTCTAATTGTTTGGTGGAACCCATTCGTCGAATTTCGCGGGTCTAAGTGGTAACGCGTTTTATGCCGCGTTGTGATTCACGTGGTATGTTTGGTTGCTCAAAATCATTATCAGGAGAATGGAAAATTGAAGCCAAAGTGAGCTCCATAGAAATGGAGTTTTTGGTGAAAATTCCTTAAGGTTTGAAAAATAGCTTGTCCCACATTGATTTGGTGGGAAACTTTGAGTGGGTTTATAAGGCTTGGAGTTGGAACTTTGGGTAGGCCCCAAGGGACACCTAAGTTTTGTAGAGAGAGAAGTTATAGGCTAAATGGGCTAGACCCATTGGACTCAAAAATCACCACACGCAGGTGCCGCCGTTCGGTCGGACGGGCTTGGGCACGGGTGTGAGGTTGGGTTGGGCTTGTTCGGCCTAATACTAATCTTTTTGGGCCAAAAACATTTGAATTTAATTTATTTTTTGTTAAAATAAAATTAGACCATTTAAATTCAAATCTGTCCGAACCTTCTGTATAGATTTCAAAATCTGTCCGTTTAATTCAAGAAAAACCCATACCTGTTTGAATTTAAATTCAAATAGATTTAAATCTGTGCAAAATAAACTGAACAGATTCGATTATCTGTTGAAACAGTGTTGCACCTATTCAAACAGGTTTGGTACTTGTTTAATTCAAATTAAAAAGCCATCACTACATCTATATAAAGGCAGCCCTCATTTGATATTTTCATTCACAATTTTCGTACTTCTCCTCTGCAAATAATTTCTGCATTTTGTTGCATTAAATTTCTGTGAGAAAGAATGTATACACTTAGTGTGTTCGTTGTGTGAATAAATTGTAGTGCTGCATTTATTCATTGTTGATCATTTTATCCTGGGAGATAAACGTCCATATTCTGTTAGGACCGTGAAGAGGACGAATCTGTCTTAAGGACACAGTGTCAAACACTGGACTTGATCAGAATATTGTTCAAGAAATTAATCAAGTAAGTTGTTAATTTTCTATTTTATTTATTTAAATCAGATTTTGATTTTATTTTTGTAACAAAATAAAATTTGTTTTTATTTATTTATTTAATTTTATTTCTAATTTGATTTTTGTAATCAAACATTCTTCATTCTTTCCTTTATTTCTTTTGTATTCTATTTGTTATTTAGTACACAAACAAAATTTATTTTTTCAAATATAGTGAAGATTGTCCAACAATTTTAAGACATATTATTTTTTGGTGTTTTCATTGTATTTAATTTTCTGTGTTTTTACAAAGTGATATTCTAGTTGGAAAATAAATAGTAGTAATATACTATTTGACAGATGATAGTAATATACTGGTGTCATTAACAATTGCAAAATATTAATTTGTGTTACAGAAAATTATTATGGTATTTTACTTTTTTAGATTTAGTAACAAGGAAAATAAAATTATTTTGTATTATAATTTATTTTTTGGTTTTAGTAACTAGAAAATTAATTTGGGTTTTGGTTTTTTCTGATTTTTGTAATCAGATATTATGGCTACTGCAACTGAAACTGCAACTGGAAGTGGTACTCTAATTGTTACACCAACTCCGGTCCCTATCCAAAACCATGTTCAAGTTCTAATAAATCATGGAGAAAAACTGGAAAAACTTAACGGCACTGAGTTTAGGAGATGGTAGCAGAAAATATTGTTCTATCTTACAACTCTAAATTTGGTTCGGTTTCTCCGTGAAGAGGCTCCAGCACTTAAAGAGGGTGAAAGTGATCGGCAAGTGGTTGCCGTTGTAGACGCCTGGAAATATTCTAATTTCCTGTGCAGAAACTACATTCTCAATGGCCTTGACAACATGCTGTATAATGTCTAGAGCCCCTCTAAAAACAGCAAAAGAATATGGGATTCTTTGGAGAAAAAATACAAGACAAAGGATACCGGCACAAAGAAATTTGTTGTCGGTAAATTTCTGGACTTCGTTATGGTAGACTCCCAAACAGTAATTTCCCAAGTTCAAAATTTTCAAATAATTTTGCATGATATTCATTTTGAAGGTATATCTCTTAGCGAGTCTTTCCAAGTCGCTGCTTTAGTGGAAAAGTTACCACCGGCTTGGAAAAATTTCAAAAATTATTTAAAATATAAATGCAAAGAGATGACCATGGATGAGTTGATTGTAAGATTGAGAATTGAGGAAGATAACCGAAAGGCTGAAAAGAGGAATGGGAAAAATCTCATTGAGTCCAAGGCTAATGTGATTAAACAAGTTCACAAACCACATAACAAAAAGAAGAAGTTTATTGGAGATGGTCGTAAACAAGGCGACAACAATGGAAACAAGAAGTTCAAAGGAAAACTCTATAACTGTGGCAAGACTAGACATCGAGCTTCTGACTGCCTCCGCCCTAAGAAAGATCGTGGAAGTACAAGTAAGAAGACCACCAATCAGGCCAATGTGACAGAATTAGATTAAATCTTTGACGAGGTGAATGACATCAACCTCTCTGCTGTGGTGTCTAAGACTAATTTGGTTGGAAATCCCAAGGAATGGTGGGTTGACACTGGGGCAACTCATCATATTTGTGCAGACAAGAAGATGTTCACTACTTACAATGAGGCTGCAAATGGTGAACAACTTTTCATGAGAAATTCTTTTACTTCTACTGTGACTAGACAAGGAAAGGTGATCTTGAAGATGACATCAGGGAAAGAACTTACCCTCAACAACGTACTGCATGTACCTGACATCTGGAAGAATTTGGTTTTTAGCTCTTTGTTAAGTAAAAATGGTTTTAGGCTTGTATTTAAGTCTGATAAATTTGTATTATCAAAGAGTGGTATGTATGTTGGTAAGGGATACATGAGTGATGGTCTCTTTAAATTGAATGTAATGACGATTGTACCAAAAGTTACTATTAATAAGAATAACACATCTTTTGCTTATATTCTTGACTCGAATTTATGGCATGGTAGATTAGGACATGTGAATTTTGATGTTTTGCGTAGATTAATTGGTTTGGATTATATACTAAAGTTTGAAATTGATCCTAATCACAAATGTGAAATTTGTGTAGAAGTGAAACTAACTAAGGCTCCATTTAAATCGGTTGAAAGGAAAACCAAACCTCTAGAATCAATTCATACAGATGTATGTAATCTTAAATTTGTTCAAACTAGAGGAGGCAAAAAATATTTCATAACATTTATCGATGATTGCACAAGATATTGTTATGTATACTTACTTAGAAATAAAGATGAAGCCTTAGAAATGTTTAAACTCTACAAAACAGAAGTTAAAAATCAACTTGGAAAAACCATTAAAATGGTTAGAAGTGATAGCGGTGGTGAATATGATGCACCATTAAATGAATTTTGTGCACAACATGGCATTATTCACCAAACTACAGCACCCTATTCTCCACATCAAAATGGAATTGCTGAAAGGAAGAATAGAACCTTAAAAGAAATGATGAATGCCATGTTACTAAGTTCAGGCTTACCGCTGCACTTGTGGAGGGGAAGCAATATTGTTTGCTAATTATGTTCTTAACAGAATACCCCGCAAGAAAACTAACAGCACTCCTTATGATTTGTGGAAAGGTCGACCACCTTCTTACAAATACTTACAAGTATGGGGGTGTTTGGCAAAAGTTGAAGTTCCTGTTCCTAAAAAGACTAAGATTGGACCAAAAACAGTGGATTGTGTGTTTATTGGTTATGCTCAAAATAGTAATGCATATCGGTTTCTGACTTATAAATCAGAAATACCTGATATAAATGTGAACACTATTATAGAGTCAAGGAATGCTGTGTTTTTTGAACATGTCTTTCCTTACAAGAAAAGACGGGAATTAAGTTCACAGAAAAGAACTTATGATTGTACACAGAGTCAAGATACTAATGACAATCAAACACAAAAAACTGGCAATGGTCTCGACCAACAGGATTTAACTGATGATGAACCAAGACAAAGTAAGAGAGCGAGAACATCAAAATCCTTTGATCCAAATTTTCTGACATATCTGTTAGAAAATGAACCTCAAAGCTTTAAGCAATGATAGGTCCTAAAGCATCTTTGTGGAAATGGGCTGTTAATAATGAAATTGAATCTATTATACAAAATCATAGTTGAGAATTTGTAAATCTTCCACCTGGTTCTAAACCTCTTGGGTATAAGTGGATATTCAAGAGAAAAATGAAAGCAGATGGTTCAATAGGTAAGTATAAAGCAAGACTTGTAGTAAAATGTTACAGACAAAAGAAAGGTCTGGACTATTTTGATACATATTCTCCCGTGACAAGAATAACATCCATTCGCATGCTTATTGCTATAGCAGCGTTGTATTTGTAACGCCCCAACCCTTCGCACGGCATCGATATTGTCCGCTTTGGGCCACGCCAGCACGAATTTGTTCTTCCCAGTGGGTCATCCATCCCAGAACTACTCCAGCCTAAGCACGCTTAACTGGGGAGTTCTAATAGGGATTTCACCACTTGGGAAAAGGCCTCGATGCTATATAAGGGTCCAGGTTTTTACTTTTATAACCCAGGAACTCCCCCTCCATTCCCAATATGGGACACCGGGGCCTTATAATCCACCCCCTATAAGGCTGCACGTCCTCGTGCAGTAGCTTGCCAGCTCGCAAGCCCGCCCATATGCACCGAGAGACGCCAGGGGCCCACACTCGGTACTCCGGAGAGTTGGCTTTGATACCATTTGTAATGCCCCAACCCTTGGCACGGCATCGATATTGTCCGCTTTGGGCCACGCCCGCACGAATTTGTTTTTCCCAGTGGGTCACCCATCCCAGAACTACTCCAGCCTAAGCACGCTTAACTTGGGAGTTCTAATAGGGATTTCATCACTCGGGAAAAGGCCTCGATGCTATATAAGGGTCCAGGTTTTTACTTTTATAACCCAGGAACTCCTCCTCCATTCCCAATGTGGGACACCGGGGCCTTACAGTATAATTTAGAAATACATCAAATGGATGTTAAGACAGCTTTCTTAAATGGTGATTTAAATTAAGAGATTTATATGGAGCAACCTGAAGGGTTTGTAGTACTGGGACAAGAAAAGAAAGTTTCTCGACTTGTAAATTCTCTTTATGGATTAAAACAAGCACCTAAGTAATGACATGAAAAATTTGATCATGCTGTGCTTACTAATGGGTTTAAGATAAACGAATGTGACAAGTGCGTCTATGTTAAAAACACTAACCAAGGATATGTCATAGTTTGTCTTTATGTGGATGACATGCTTATCATTGGAAACAGTCAAAACATGATCAAATCAACTAAGCAAATACTTAATAGAAGATTTGATATGAAAGATATGGGGGTTGCAAATGTTATATTAGGGATCAAAATTACTAAAACATCTGACGAATATGCATTATCTCAATCACATTATATTGAGAAAATTCTTGGTAAATTTATCAAGGATGATATGAATGTAGCTAGAACACCTGCAGACATCAGTCTTTATTTATCAAAAAATAAAGGTGATGTGGTGTCTCAGTTAAAATATTCCCAGATCATTGGAAGCCTAATGTACCTAATGAATTGTACTCGTCCTAACATAGCTTATGCAGTCAGTAAATTGAGTAGGTACACTAGTAACCCTATAGAAGACCATTGGAAAGCGATCATTCGGGTTCTTAGATATATAAGATTTACCCGTGATCATGGTTTGAACTTTACTCGATATCCAATAGTATTCAAAGGTTATTGCGATGCCAATTGGATATCGGATACTAAAGATTTAAAATCCACTAGTGGATATGTCTTTATTCTGGGAGGTGCTGCTGTTTCTTGGAAATCCATGAAACAAACATGCATTGCACGATCCACAATGGAATCTGAGTTCATCGCTTTAGACAAAGCAGGAAAAGAAGCAAAATGGCTTCCTCACTTTTTAGAAGACATTCCAATGTGGCTAAAACCTGTGCTAGCTATTTGCATTCATTGTGATAGTCAATCAGCAATAGGCAGGGCACAAAATCATATGTATAATGGTAAGTCACAACATATTCATCATCGACATAATACCGTAAGGCAATTGCTCTCAAATGGAATAATCTCAATAGATTATATAAAATCTAAAGAGAATATTGCGGATCCGTTAACAAAAGGTTTGACAAAAGACCAAGTGTATAGTTCATCGAAGGGGATGGGATTAAAGCCTATTACATAAGAGTCATCATAATGGTAAGCCTACTTATATGACTGGAGATCCCAAGAACTAAGTTTAAAGGGACAACTAAGTCATGTGTGGCGCGCCAGAAATCACCAAGAGATTAAAATTCCCTACCCATTCCTATGCTGAGAGTGATATCTGCAACATGTGTTGTATGCAGGGGTCTAAGGATAAGTTTAGCTTTTAATGATTACTTATATCTTGATTTAGGCATAAAAATCAAGACGAGTATAAGGAGATACTCACAATAAAAATCACCTATATGAGTGTCGAATTGGGGCCGGTTCTATGAGAATGAAGAGGCTAAATTCTCTAGAAGCACTCATAAAAACCAGGAGCATTCAAGGCCAAAATGAACACAACAGTAAGAACCATGATGTGTTAGAATATATTTTGTGTGAAATCTATTATTTTGGCTTACACAAACGGCTGAACAATTCAAGGCATCGCGTCCATTGGTTAGCTAGTAAGTTCGATAGGTTATCACTAGGGAAGGTTTAAGGCCGAAAGCTACCTATCCTGATGCAAGATATTTTTGATTTATACTCTTTCAACAAATTCTACATGTAGTTGCATTTCCGTTGTCATCAAATTCCGTTCATGTGGGGGATTGTTAGAAATGGTGTTGGAAAAACTTGGAAAAACAGATTTTTTCCTAAACTTTGGTCTAATTTTTAGGTGGGACCCATGCGTCGAATTTCGTGGGTCTAAATGGTAACGCGTTCTATGCCATGTTATGATTCACGTGGTATATTTGGTTGCTCAAAACCATTATCAGGTGAATGGGAAATTGAAGCTAAAATGAGCTCCATGGAAATGGAGTTTTTGGTGAAACTTCCTTAAGGTTTGAAAAATGGCTTGTCCCACATTAATTTGATGGGAAACTTTGAGTGGGTTTATAAGGCTTGGAGTTGGAACTTGGGGTAGACCCCAAGGGGCACCCAAGTTTTGTAGAGAGGGAGGTTATGGGCAAAATGGACTAGACCTATTGGACCAAAAAATCACCACACGCGCGCGCCGTCTTCCGGTCGGGCGGGCATGGGCACAAGTGTGAGGTTGGGTTGGGCTTGTCCGGCCCAATACAAATCTTTTTGGGACAAAAACATTTGAATTTAATTTATTTTTTGGTAAAATAAAATCAGACCATTTAAATTCAAATTTGCCGAACCTTATGTACAGATTTCAAAATCTATCCGTTTAATTCAAGGAAAACCCATACCTGTTTGAATTTAAATTCAAACAGATTTAAATCTATGCAAAATAAACCAAACAGATTCAGTTATCTTGTCATGACCTGAACCCACCCCCGTGGGTTAAGGACATAACCGGCCAGTAATCAGGAGATTACTTACGGCCTCAAACCAAAACAAATGTATTTTAACAGAGTTAATGGGGGCCAAACGAAAGCAGTTCAAAACTTTGTCCATAGAGCTGTGCTTACATGGCACATCAAAATAACCCATACATATGTACATTAATAACTCACAACAAACATAGAGTGCCATCAAGTTCTGTACAAACAGGATCATCCAAAATTAAGTCAACCTATGAGAACTAAATACAAATATATACAAAGACTTCGCCAACAAGACAAAAATAAGATAGTACGACAAAATGGCGAGGACGAGTCTCGTGCGTGAGACACAAGGGCTGACTCTCCAAAACTCAGCCCATTTAAACTTTCCTTTGTGTCAAAACGGCCTTTGGCCCATTCAGATGACAAACTGGCCTTTGGCCCATTCATTCGTTCACGTCGAAATGGCTTCTGGCCCATTCGTTCATGTCAAAATGGCCTTCGGCCCATTCATTCATGTCAAAACGGCCTTCGGCCCATTCATTCTTGTCAAAATGACCTCTGGCCCATTCTTTTATTCATATCAAACATTTGTCCATAATTCAAACTGGCAAACTTATAAGGCTTATAAGGAAATAAGCAATTGGACAAATGACAAGGTTCAAATATCGATATTACTTATAGTGATCGATTGGTTAGTTTGCCCTGGAGCTTGACCCTACAAATTCTATGAACACAAAAGGGTCACAAACAATTCGATCCGTTCTAAATTCACATATTCCTTTTTAGGCTTCATTCTTATCTCTTTAACTCAATTACAGTGCCCAATGTATGCCTAAGAGTACTTAGAAGTGAAAGATGACGGAAAACGAAACACAGAATGCACAAACAAAATTTCAAAAAACAGGGTCCCCGCTCGAGCGTGGACTTCCCCGCTCGAGCGGACCCTTGAGGCCTGCAAAAGTACTAGTTAGGTCGAATTCACGCTCGATCGTGCACTTTGGCGCTCGAGCGGAAGGCCTCTTTACATGGCTCCCCACTCGAGCGTAGAATTCCCCGCTCGAACGTATATCCATGTCTGCAAAAATACTGGGAGCACGAATTTCCCGCTCGAGCGGCACTTCCCCCGCTCGAGCGGACATCAAAATTCTGGGTTTTCCAGAATGTGTTCTTGAGCTCAAATTCGACATTCCAACCACATTCCTTGCATATTATGGCTCCAATTTCACATATACTTGTACTAACATGGTACCAACACTAAAACACATCAACATGGAGCTCAATTTCATGACTCAAACACATGCATGGCTCATTTTCCACCAATCTCATTACCAATATAACAATTTCATGCATTCAACACTTACGCCCTTATAATTTGCACATGCATGTGGTATATTATTCTCATTCTCAACTTATATGATGAAGAGATGGTCAAGAACATGATCTTCAACTAAAAACTCACATAGATCATGCATTTGGTGCTCAAATATGCAAATTCAAAGCAACTGCATACATGCATGCAAACATTGACCTTCAATTCAACAATATCAACTCAATTTAATTTCAATTCCTGTTCTTGACGATTAATCAACTTTGAACACACAAGATTACACATTACACTCATAAATTCAAGAATCATTTGCTTACCTAGAGGCTCAATTTTTCCAATCAATAGCAAATTCTTGAATAATCTTCAAGATCACCAAGCTTTGAGCTAAGTTGCACAATTCTCTCCCTTTCTCTCTCTCTCTATAGCCGACTCTCCCTCTCTCTCTTGGAGCCAAAATCAGCCAAATAATAAGAATGAGAGATTTTGAGTGTATAGTGCCTTTAAGGTAAATCCCACTAATCAAAAATATCAATAATAAATAATTGGGCACTTAACTAATCGTTCTGAATCTAATTATTTTGATCCAAATCAATTTTCAATTAAATCTCACCGTAGGCTCTAAAAATTACGCTAATCAACATGGCGTAATCAATTTCGGGTTCTGTGGCCGATAAGGCCTTCAATTTAAATTCCAAAGCAGATTATCAAACAGATATTCCTACGGTAAATAGATTGAAATTCAAAATCACATATTTTCACATAATGGCACACAAAATCGTATTAAACACATAATCATACTCATATTAAAGACCAATTAACATATTACGGAACAGTGATATCACAGTTTTCCCCTCTTTAGGAAGTTTGGTCCTCCAAACTTAATTTACCTTCGTCGGGAAACAAATGTGGATATCGTAGTCGCATTTCATCCTCTTTTTCCCACGTGGCATCTGTCTCATAGTATTCTTTCCATTCCATTTTCACCATTGGAATGGACTTGCTTCTCAGTTGTTTCACTTGTCGATCAAAAATTCGTTCCGGCCATTCAGCGTACTTCATATTTTCATCCAAAGCTACCCGATGATAATCAATCACATGAAACGGGTCTCGGAAGTAACCCCTCAACATCGACACGTGAAACACGTTATGGATCTGTTCGAATCCCGGTGGCAAAGCAACTCTATAGGCAACTGGACCAAGCCTTTCCAAAATCTGAAACGACCCAATGTAACGGGGCGACAACTTGCCCTTCTTTCCAAACCTGACTTGGCCTTTCATTGGGGACACACGAATGAACACATGGTCACCGACCTCATACTCAAGAGGTCTTCTTCGAACATCTGCATAATTCTTCTGTCGGTCCTGAGTTGTTTTGTGCCTTTGCCGAATAATCTTGATTTTCTCAGAAGTGTCTTGCACAATTTCAGGCCCAAGTAAAGCTCTATCCCCGACTTCTGTCCAACAAATAGGTGATCTACACCTTCTACCATACAAAGCCTCGTATGGTGCCATACCGATGCTGGAGTGGAAGTTGTTATTATAAGTAAATTCTGCAAGTGGCAAATAGTCTTCCCAACTCCCCTGAAAATCCAAAGCACACATCCGAAGCATATCTTCCAAAGTCTGTATTGTTCGTTCTGATTGCCCATCTGTCTGTGGGTGGAACGCAGTGCTGAACCTTAGTTCTGTTCCCATAGCTTCCTGCAAACTCTTCCACAATCTGGATACAAATTTCGGATCTCTATCCGACACAATGGATACCGGAACTCCGTGTAAACGGACAATCTCATCAACATAAATAGTAGCCAATCTATAAGCATTAAATGTAGTCTTGACAGGCAGAAAATGTGCAGATTTAGTCAGTCTATCAACTACAACCCAAATAGAATCCATACCTCGTGAAGTCCGAGGTAGGCCAACAACGAAATCCATAGTCACATGTTCCCACTTCCATTCAGGAATAGGGAGAGATTGAAGTAAACCGCCTGGTTTCTGATGTTCAGCCTTAACTTGCTGACACTGAAGATACTTGGACACATATTCTGCAATCTCTTTCTTCATTTTAGGCCACCAGTAGGTTTGTTTCAAATCCCGGTACATATTATTATTACCCGGATGCATAGTAAATACGGATCTGTGGGCTTCATCTAAAACCCTCTTCTTTAGTTCCGGAATATCTGGGACAAACATTCTGTTCTGAAATCTCAACACTTCATTCTCAATGCTAAACTCTGCTTTCGAACTTGCCTCAAATTCATCAATCACTTTCTGGAGGAATTCATCCTCCTTCTGTTTCTGTTTGATTTCATCAATGGTTGCCGGCTCGGCTGTAATAGCGGCTATCAATCCGCCCTGTTCACACATTACCACTTCAATTTCAGACTTCTCAAAATCTTGCAAGATTTCTTTCTGTTCAGTGAGCAAACAAGCCATACTCCTCGTTGATTTTCTGCTCAAGGCATCAACAACTGTATTAGCTTTCCCGGGGTGATACTGAATCTCTAAATCATAATCCTTTATTAATTCCAGCCATCTCCTCCGTCGCATATTCAACTCCTTCTGCGTGAAGAAGTATTTCAGACTTTTGTGATCCGTGTAGACTTCACACTTTGCTCCATACAGATAATGCCGCCAGATTTTCAAAGCAAAAACGACTGCGGCCAATTCTAGGTCATGTGTTGGATAATTCTTCTCGTGTGGCCTTAACTGTCGGGAGGCATAAGCAATGACCTTTCCGTTCTGCATTAACACACAACCCAAACCTTTATAAGACGCATCACTGAAAATTACAAAATTCTCCGTACCTGAAGGTAGTGTAAAAATCGGTGCAGTGGTCAATCTCGTTTTCAATTCATGAAAGGCTGATTCTCTTTCATCGTTCCACTCAAAAGGTTACCCCTTGCGTGTCAGTTGGGTAAGAGGCACAGCTAATTTCGAAAAGTCCTTCACAAACCTCCTGTAGTACCCAGCTAAGCCCATGAAACTACGGACTTCTGTCACATTGGTCGGTGTAGGCCAACTCACAATCGCCTCTATTTTCTGCGGGTCCACTGAAATCCCTTCCTTGTTGATTACATGCCCTAAGAAAACAACTTTATCCAACCAAAACTCACATTTCTTTAGTTTAGCAAATAATTTCCCTTCCCGAAGTATTTGTAGAACAATTCTTAAATGATGTTCATGTTCAAGTCTATCTTTAGAATATATCAAAATGTCGTCAATAAAAACCACAACAAATTCGTCAAGGTAGGTTTTAAAAATTCGGTTCATTAAGTCCATAAATGCTGCCGGAGCATTAGTCACTCCAAATGGTATAATAAGAAACTCAAAATGTCCATACCTCGTTCTGAATGCGGTTTTCTCAACATCTTCTGCCTTAACTTTCAGCTGATGATACCCGAATCTCAAATCAATTTTAGAATACACCTGTGATCCCTGCAACTGGTCAAATAAGTCATCAATACGGGGTAGGGGATATTTGTTCTTTATTGTTACCTTGTTCAATTCCCGATAATCGATGCACAAATGCAAAGTTCCATCCTTCTTTTTCACAAACAATACTAGTGCACCCCAAGGCGAAGTGCTAGGTCGAATAAACCCCTTGTCGAGCAGGTCTTGCAACAGTTCTTTCAATTCTTTCATTTCAGTAGTAGTCATTCTGTAGGGAGCTTTAGAAATAGGTTGGGTGTCTGGCATAGTCTCAATTGTAAACTCTATCTCCCTATCTACCAATTCCCCTGGTAATTCATTTGGAAACACATTTGAAAATTCTCTAACAATAGGGATATCATTCAATTCAACATTCACAGATTGTTCAGACAGCACATAGCACAAATAACCCTGGCACCCTTTCCTGATTAGTTTACATACTTTCATTGCAGATATCAAATAAGGTGGAGGCACTACCCCATTACCCATAAACATAATCTCTTTATGTTCTGGTGATTTAAATACAACTCGTTTTGTCACACAATCAATGGTGGCACAATACTTGGTCAACCAATCCATGCCCAAAATTACATCAAAATGCCTAAAGGTCAAGGGTAGCAAATCTACGTATAGGATAGCATCCTCAACACACATATCACAAAACCGGTATATAGATTCACACAATATAGATTCCCCAGATGGAGCCGACACACATAGCAGATATGGCAGTAATTCTAAAGGTCTATTCAGTCTAGATGCAAATGCATATGTCACAAAAGAGTGTGTGGATCCGGAATCAATTAATACAAAAGCATCCTGATTACATATAGAAATAGTACCTAAGACAACTGCGTTGGCATTCCGTGTATTGCCCAGAACAAGCACAAAAACTCTTTCCTGTCTCACGGTATCCCCGGTAGTAGCAGATCTCAAGGTATTTCCCGGCTTTGGGATCGATGCAGTGGAACTAGCAGCTATCTTTCCACCATTCTGATTACAATCTTAGGCCATATGCCCTTGTTTTCCACATTTGAAACAGGCTCCTGATGCACGATAACAAACTCCATGGTGCCTTTTGCTACAAATGTTACACATGAGAGCTGTGTCTCAGGAAGAATTCGAAGTATTTGAAGAGCCCGTGTTTTGCTTTTTCAGAAATTTCTTCTTTGAAAAGAAGCCTTGCCTCTTGTTACCTTTCCATTCTGTCGTTGGCTTAGCCTGTCTAGCTATGTTAGCCTCTGATATGATGGCCCTATCTAGCACCCCAACGTAAGTCTCCAGCTTCAAGACATTCACTCTTTCTAAAATGTCACTTCGGAGCCCACCTTCAAAGTGTCTCGCCTTCTTATAGTCAGTGTCAATTACATGTGGTGCAAACCTGGCCAATTCGGTGAATTTGGCCTCATACTCTGCTACAGTCATACTGTCTTGCTTAAGTTCCATGAACTCTATTACTTTCCTATCCCGGACACACTGTGGGAAGTACTTGTCGTAGAAAATTTCCAAAAATTTTGCGCAATTAACATCCCTATGATTCTCACGCATTAACATCCACCATCTTCTTGCTTCGTCTTCTAGCATAAAAGTGGCTAGAAGCACCTTCTGTGTCTCCGAGCAAGGGAACACTTCAAATAGTTTCTTAATGCCGAGAACCCATGCTTCGGCTTTTAACGGGTCTAATCCACCATGAAACTGTAGTGGTTTCATTTTCTTGAATTCTTTGGTGAGAGCTATTATCCGATCATCATTCTGATTATCTGGCACAGGTGGTGCCGGAGGTGGTGGTGGAGGATGTGATTGCTGCCACTGTTGTTGCCATTCTTGTTATTGCCTCAATGTCTCTGCCATTTCCTGAATCAACCTTTCCATTCTATCCATTCTGGCAGTAGAGGACTCTTCTATCTCATCACCTCTTGTTCTCACCATCTGATTAAACTTACATTATACTTTATACAAATGATACACAGGTATGCATATACTAAAGAGCATACATAATCAAATAATTTGCAATGCAAGCAAATCACAAACTTATGGCACATAACTGTTCATATCAAAACATTTAAGCACATTCTCGATGCTCCTAAATTCATACTTATCACATGAATGCATCCTAGATCTTTTCTAGACGCTTATTGCTCTTTTGGACAAGTGTGTGAGTTATTAACTCGTGCTCTGATACTACTCTGTCATGACCCGAACCCGCCCCCGCCCCCGCCCCCGTGGGTTAAGGACATAACCGGCCAGTAATCAGGAGATTACTTACGGCCTCAAACCAAAACAAATGTATTTTAACAGAGTTAATGGGGGCCAAACGAAAGCAGTTCAAAACTTTGTCCATAGAGTTGTGCTTACATGGCACATCAAAATAACCCATACATATGTACATTAATAACTCACAACAAACATACAGTGCCATCAAGTTATGTACAAACAGGATCATCCAAAATTAAGTCAACCCATGAGAACTATATACAAATATATACAAAGACTTTGCCAATTAGACAAAAATAAGATAGTACGACAAAATGGCGAAAACGAGTCTCGTGCGTGAGACACAAGGGCTGACTCTCCAAAACTCGGTTGTTCCACACAGACTTCACTGAGGCTGGGTCTAGACCTCTCATGGCTCACCTACAATCACATGAATGAGCATGAGCGATAGCCCAGTGAATAATATCAAATACAGAAGTTATACAAACGATATGTAAAACAGCATGCTTCAAACAGCCTTAGGCCCAATTCTTATTTCTATTTAACATATATACACAATTTAGGTCAAGTGGCTACGGTCCCGAACAAACTGGCCATCGGCCCATTTAAACTTTCCTTTGTGTCAAAACGGCCTTTGGCCCATTCAGATGACAAACTGGCCTTTGGCCCATTCATTCGTTCACGTCGAAATGGCCTCTGGCCCATTCGTTCATGTCATAACGGCCTTTGGCCCATTCATTCATGTCAAAACGGCCTTCGGCCCGTTCATTCATGTCAAATCGGCCTTCAGCCCATTCATTCTTGTCAAAACGGCCTTCGGCCCATTCATTCTTGTTAAAACGGCCTCTAGCCCATTCTTTTATTCATATCAAACATTTGTCCATAATTCAAACTGGCAAACTTATAAGGCTTATAAGGAAATAAGCAATTGGACAAATGATAAGGTTCAAATATCGATATTACTCACAGTGATCGGTTGGTTGGTTTGTCCTGGAGCTCGACCCTACACATTCCATGAACACAAAAGGGTCACAAACAATTTGATTCGTTCTAAATTCACATATTCCTCTTTAGGCTTCATTCTTATCTCTTTAACTCAATTACAATGCCCAATGTATGCCTAAGAGTACTTAGAAGTGAAAGAGGACGGAAAACGAAATACAGAATGCACAAACAAAATTTCAGAAAACAGGGTCTCCGCTCGAGCGTGGACTTCCCCGCTCGAGCGGACCCTTGAGGCCTGCAAAAGTACTAGTTAGGTCGAATTCACGCTCGATCGTGCACTCTGGCGCTCGAGCGGAAGGCCTCTCTACATGGCTCCCCGCTCGAGCGTACATCCATGTCTGCAAAAATACTGGGAGCACGAATTTCCCGCTCGAGCGGCACTTCCCCCGCTCGAGCGGACATCAAAATTCTGGGTTTTCCAGAATGTGTTCTTGAGCTCAAATTCGACATTCCAACCACATTCCTTACATATTATGGCTCCAATTTCACATATACTTGTACTAACATGGTACCAACACTAAAACACATCAACATGGAGCTCAATTTCATGACTCAAACACATGCATGGCTCATTTTCCACCAGTCTCATTACCAATATAACAATTTCATGCATTCAACACTTACACCCTTATAATTTGCACATGCATGTGGTATATTATTCTCATTCTCAACTTATATGATGAAGAGATGGTCAAGAACATGATCTTCAACTAAAAACTCACATAGATCATGCATTTGGTGCTCAAATATGCAAATTCAAAGCAACTACATACATGCATGCAAACATTGACCTTCAATTCAACATTATCAACTCAATTTCATTTCAATTCTTGGTCTTGACCATTAATCAACTTTGAACACACAAGATTACATATTACACTCATGAATTCAGGAATCATTTGCTTACCTAGAGGCTCAATTTTTTCCAATCAATAGCAAATTCTTGAATAATCTTCAAGATCACCAAGCTTTGAGCTAAATTGCACAATTCTCTCCCTTTCTCTCTCTCTATAGCCAACTCTCCCTCTCTCTCTTGGAGCCAAAATCAGCCAAATGATAAGAAGGAGAGATTTTGAGTGTATAGTGCCTTTAAGGTAAATCCCACTAATCAAAAATATCAATAATAAATAATTAGGCACTTAACTAATGGTTCTGAATCTAATTATTTTGATCCAAATCAATTTTCAATTAAATCTCACCGTAGGCTCTAAAAATTACGCTAATCAATATGGCGTAATCAATTTCGGGTTCTGTGGCCGATAAGGCCTTCAATTCAAATTCCAAAGCAGATTATCAAACAGATATTCCTACGGTGAATAGATAGAAATTCAAAACCATATATTTTCACATAATGGCACACAAAATCATATTAAACACATAATCGTACTCATATTAAGGACCAATTAACATATTACGGAACAGGGATATCACATATCTGTTGAAACAGTGTTGCACCTGTTCAAACGGGTTTGGTACTTGTTTAATTCAAATTGAAAGGCCACCACTACATCTATATAAAGGCAGCCCTCATTTGATGTTTTCATTCACAATTTTCATACTTCTCCTCTGCAAATAATCTCTGTATTTTGCTGTATTAAATTTCTATGAGAATTAGTGCATGCACTTAGTGTGTTCGTTGTGCGAATAAATTGTAGTGCTGCATTTATTCGTTGTTGATCATTTTATCCTAGGAGATAGACGTCCACATTCTGTTAGCATTGTGGAGAGAACGAATCTGTCTTAAGGACACAGTATCAAACACTGGACTTGATCAGAATATTGTTCAAGAAATTAATTGAGTAAGTTATTAATTTTCTGTTTTATTTATTTAAATCAGATTTTGATTTTGTTTTTGTAACAAAATAAAATCTGTTTTTATTTATTTAATTTTATTTCTAGTTTGATTTTTGTAATCAAACATTCTCTTTTCTTTCCTTTATTTATTTTGTATTCTGTTTGTTGTTTAGTACAGAAACATAATTTATTTTTTCAAATGCAGTGAAGATTGTCCAACAAGTTAACTGTCTTGATTATGCAGGCATGGCTCCGTGCTCTAGTTATTTTACTTCTTGTTGAGATGGCTTTGGGTATGGTTGCAGATTAAACCAACTAGTTCAATTCTCATTGTTTATAATAGCAACTGATACAACTGTGTGGCATTCTCATCACATTCCTAAGGTTGAGTGATATGATATCACTTCTAACTTTGTAAAGAGGCATCTTAATTCTCTTTATTGACTTAATTCTTTCTTGCGAGATAAATTTCCTTTTACTAGATCTTGATTCATATCTTCATTTATAAATCTAGCTTTGTCTTGATCTTGAATAGCAGCCAGTGCAAGCTCACTTTCCAAAACTTATGAAGAGTGCACCATAAAAATTTAAAAAATAAAATAAAATAAAATAAAATAAAAATTCTTAATTACAAACCCTTAGGATTATGTTATGAATTTTTTTCTCTCCATATTTTGTTACCAATCATCGTGGTCTATAGTGGAGAAGGAATAGTGGGTTACAGTGGTAAAGGAAGCATGCTATGGCCTGTTGCATCTGATGGCAGAACATAATGATTTTATTTTATTTTTCCTGTGTGTGTATTTTCTTTGGGCACTTAATTACCATCTGAAGGCCGTAGTTATAACAGAGAAAATGCCATCTGCTATAATGTATCCTTTGAGCTCAGCAGGGTAGCCCATAACAGATATTCTTATATATAATAATGAAATCTCCATAGTAGCCACTGTTTTGCTTTCTTGTCTTTCTTTTTTCCTTTTAGTATTTTATTGAACATTACTATCAAAGGGTCATAACAAATTTTATTACTCATACATTAGAAATCTTGTTGCAGAAGTCCTTTTGAGCAGGTTTTTTTTTTTTTTTTGGAAGGAGGGGAGGAAGGGGGGGTGGGTTGTTGGGTTTAGCAAGGCCCAATAAGACTTTGTTCTGCTTGATTTGACCTGGCTTTGGTCCTTCATTGCCTTTCTGTTCACATGTCTAGCTTGCTTAACTTTTTTGTGGTTCACTATCTGTTAGACATTGTGTTTATGCTTCCACTGAATTGCAAATTAAACTTCATGTTAGTGGAAGGAATAATACTTTTCATAAATTTCCTACTAATATCAGGTTAGCACAATGTACAAGAAAATGCTCGATTTCTGGGCAAGTCATCGCAATTCTGAAATAAGAGCTATACTAGCAAGTGAATGAGAGAATGACACAGAACTTGATATCCAGAACAACAAAATAACTAGAGGCATTAGACATTTGGTATACCTACATAAATTCTATACCACGAAGTTCTGCATATGCCCTGGTGGTTCACAAGTCAATAGTGTTCGCATAGCAGACTCTATTCATTACGGATGTGTACTTGGTAAAAGAAATATATACTCACCTAAACTTTTTGAAAAATCTAGAAATCCGCTAGATATTGATTTGTGATTGTGAATCAATTTTAAACAATAAAACAATCCCAATCAAACAATCAAGACAAATCGACACAACAATTTTAACGTGGAAAAACCACAATTGGAGCACCTCCAACTGTGATAAAAAACCACGGGCAACAGCCACAAAACAATCCACTAAGAAGATATAAAGGAATTACACAGGTATATTCTTAATTACCTAGCGAATCCACGCCCGAATTGAACCCACCCCTATGTGCCTCTTCCAACCCCGTCTTCACCTCGGAATTGTCTTGATGATGAGCCACTCTGGAATCCACCAAAACTTCAGGCTCGAATTCTTCAGAATCCACCGAAGAACAACTCTCTCTTTTGTATATAATGAACAAACAATCCTTTGATGTATCCTCCTTAAACCATGAGTTGAATACTCAATGAAACATCAAAGAAAACTAGCAAAATATCCCCAGATATAAACCTTAATATCCAAAAAGAAGATCTGGAGCAGTAATCCTAAAATCTGAAAGAAACACGTACTTATAGAAATCTGGGACTGCGAAACTCACTCGAGCGAAGACTCTCTCACTCGAGCGAGGAACAAAAAATGCGTGTTTTCCATAAGTGGCTTCGCTCGAGCCAAACAACCTGCGCTCGAGCGTAAAATCATCCTTCTCAGGTTTTTTGCCAGACGCAGCCTTTGCTTGAGTGAGAACTCCTTCGGTCGAGCGAGCAAGGGCGGACATGCAACTTTGAATGCAATTTTGCATTTTGCTTCGGGGGGCGCTGCCCCTCGACCCCACCCGGGCGCTACCCCGGACCCGCCAAGGGGTGCTGCCCCCTGGACCGCCGCGAGCTGACCGGGCAGCTCGATCCCTGTCATAATCAGCGAAGTGGTAATCTTAAAAGTATTAACATCACAAACTTCTCTGCAAGGCACAATTCGGGTTGGATTCGCATCTAAAACTCATATCCTCACTGAAATACAAGAGCGAATAAAATTACAACTGAAAGGAGTTTTGTCAAACGGGATTGCAGAGAATAAAAACCTAACACTTTTTATACAGAGTGCTTGTATAAGAACAACCTGTCTTGAATTTTGTTTTCTAAGCAGTTTTTTTCTTTCCAAATTATCTTATTTTTACTTATCAAATAATTGAACTTTATTTTGTAGATTGATTTAGCAATGTTTGGTGATGAACTATTATGCCAGGTATAGCTAATTTATTGTCTATTTTTCTCTTGTTATGCTAAGAAATTATTTGAAATTCTTTTTCCCCCTATGTTACTATTGTCGTTTGGGATATTTTTCTTTTCTGACAATTCTTTAACTCAATTCTGTTGAGATTTCTTTATGCATTTCCCTTAAATCTCAATCCTCTAAATTTGCAAGTTTAAATTTTCATTTATGACAATATTAATAATAAAAAAAATTCTTTTTCTTTCTTGAATGTAGGTTGTTGAATATGGAGATTATGATCTTGCTCAAGTGCTAACTGGAAATGAGAAGGCGTTTGTTCACATGCATTTGCATATTGTCATTGGTGATGTTATAGTTGCATTAAACACATCGTTCCAATTGGGATTGACTTGATTTTATTTATTTTGTACTTGGTTTAACTTTAGGTATTGTTGTACATAAACTTAAATTTTGGATTGTAAGAACACATGGGCTATTGTTGTTATCATTAATAGAATTTATTTATTTATTTACAAATATTTGGATGTCAATGAATTAAAGTGTAGATATTATTTAATAATTTTTTATTCGAAAGTAATTTGTTATTTGTGATGGTAATTTTTGCTATCCCAAATACCAAATTAATTTTTTTTTATAAAACAATTAGATGTTTTGCCGATGTAATCAAGTTGTCGCCAAAAGTATCATTTTTACCGATGCAAATTTGAGTCAGTAAAAGTGGCACATAATCATCTTATTTTAACCATTTTTGCTGACACAATGGTAAATTGGCGACGATGGTTGAAGGCATTTGCCTACCAAGATGTTTGTCGCTGAAGACATATTTTTGGCAATGCAATGAATTTTTTGTCGGTAAAAACTTTTCTCGACGCACTTTTGGCAATGGGTTACCAATGAAGCTCTATGGGTTGGCAAAGCTCTTTGCCGACGAGTTCTGCCTTTTGGCGACGAATTTTGTTGTGTTGCCAAAACTGTTTTTTGTTTTAGTGATGTTATCCCAATTTCCACTTGAGCTCGCTAGTTTTAGCACTTTGGTGCTTTGCTTGCGAATATTTGCTTTTGTTTTTTAAGCACTTCGGTGCTGTGGTTTGTTTTTAAAGCTCGGTTGCACTCCGCTTGCACTTCGGTGATAGCTCCACTTTCAAACACTCTGCACACTTAACAACACAAAAATATAAAATCCTAAACTAAAAACTAAAATAAGAATGTAACTTTAAATTACTCAATTTCGCCAGAAGTTCCCGACAACGACGCCAAAATTTGGTGGGTTGTTACACACCAAATATAAACACTAAACTATACCAAATTCTTTTAGAATAATGGCAAGTCTAGATATCGATCCACAGGGACAAACGAAAAATTAAACTAATTTAATTGTAAAATTCCTAAATTAATTTTGATTAAAAAGATTGAAGGATATTATGACTAAACAAGAATTAAATGAAATTGACAATTAAAATTAGGGTTTGAGATATTAATTTTTGAGAAAATCTTAGGGCAAAGAATTCACCACTAACCACATAAATGAGATTTAACATCGGCCATCAATTGTAATCCGATTTGAAATACCCAATATTTCACAACTACAAGTTTGAAATATTTATCAAGAGGGTTGTTGCATTCAACGTATAGGCACGAATCATCCCAAGTAACATAAGGTGTTTGCTCTAAACTATAGTAGCAACATGACCCGTCTCTTGTAGAATGACTCATCTCGTACTTTGAACACAAACACAAAGAAAACTAATGTATGGAAAACATTAAATAATCACAGAGAGTAGAATACTTGAAGAGATGAAAAGAACAATTATTATAAACTTCTAAATCATCCATACATTTATTCAAACCGTTCATAATCAAAGCTTAAGAAAAATCCCTTTACATGGCTAGGCTTTCATCAAAACCCTAGAAAAGAAATGCCTAGCCACTCATGGAGGAGTGGGAAGAGGTAGAAGAGATGGAAGAGGTGGAAGCCCCTATGCAAGTTCTCCTTGAAGCTTAAGGAAAAATCACCTTCTCTAAACCCTAGCCTCCTTTTTCTTAGAATAATTTTCAAACCCTAGGTTAGCCTATTTTTTTTTCATTTATTCTCAGCAAAACAAACCCAAAATTTTGCGCACGCATCCCTAGGTGGGCCGTTCGAGTGCCCGTGTGGGCCACTCGAGCGGTGGTGGGCCGCACGTACAATGAAGCTTGGCAGCACGTGCGGTGAGGTGGCTGGCTCAGATTTTTCGCTTCTCACATGGAGAATCTGCTTTTTCCTGCCAAGTCTGTACAAGTGCACCAAACACATCATCTCCACCAAATAAACAAAACTGAAAGACTAAAAATGTAACTTAAGTGCTCTCAATGTGGTACCTTTCAGCCTACATCAATACTTAATTGTTTCACTCTTCTGATATTGCACATGGATCTTCAAGCCTCATCTCCAAAGCTTATTGCTTTAATTGCTTCAAAATACCTCATATATATATTTATTTCATAACATTGTCTCTTGAGGTATACAAACATTATGCATAAAATCTATTTGTTCTTGGAGGAAATTGAGAGTTGGCTCATGCTCAAAATGCTTCACAAATTCTTTGCTAACATTATGGTAACTATTGCTTGAACATAGATTGTTTACTTGAGATAGCATAAATTTCTCATAATGGGTGAACTTATTGCTTCAAAACTCTTGCCCTATATTCTTGTTATCTCTCTTTTGGCTAAACTTGCATATTTCTTTATGACTTGATTTGTAGTTTTGAAAGCAAATACCATGCCTTTATGAAATCATGTCATTTCTGTGCTTTTGCAATCCTTCTTTTATACACCCATGGCATTTATCAGCACCTCATACTACATTGTGAAATCCATCCTTTATGTTTTTTTGATAATGTCACAAGGGGAGAAATAGTGATGTTTTGGATTGAGAGTGTGGAATAATATAACAAGGGGAGAAATTATGTTGCTTTCTTATGATATAGATTAGGGGAGAAATGATGTGCTTAAACTGTTAAAAGAAAAATCTCCTAAGTTTATTATTTGGTATCTTAATCATCATGCTATGCTTATTGATATATAGTGCTTCTATGCTAATATGTTTGTTTTATCTAGAAGAAGCAAATATTCAAGGGGGAGCATGCCTTAAGAGGGAGTTATTCATCATCCCAAACAAATCAAAATATCATGGTGTGCCATCATCAAAATGGGGGAGATTGTTAGTCATAAAATGAATAACATGATTTTGATGATTTTGTTGTGATTATCTTTTGATTTATTTTGAGGAATTGATTATAATTAAAAACCTTATTGTTTGATTAAATCTTTATAATCTACATTCTCTCTATGTTAACAATGTTTTTGGAGGCCAAAATGAGCTTCAACAGGTTAAAGGGTCGACACCAAGACAACAAGGGTCGACGTTAGATTTCAGTATACAATGCTTAAGTGTTGCAGCAACCAAGGGTCGACACCAAGCCTTACAAGGGTTGATACCAAATTTCAGAATGTTAAGGGTTGACACTAGGATAAGAAAGGGTCGACAACAAAAAAATAGCAACCAAAGTTTAAGCACTTCTAACAGCAAAGGGTCGACACCAAGTATTACAAGGGTCGACACCAAATTTCAGTGTACCAAGGGTCGACACCCATTTACACAAGGGTCGACACGAAGAGACCAGGAAGTCAAAGCAAAGAAGAAAAGAAAGCAAAGGGTCAATACCCAATCTGCAGAGCTTGACACCCTTATGTCTAGGTTACAAAAACCCTAGTCGTCGTTCTAGATCCATAAGTGGGATTTTGTGACATCATCAAGAGACAAATCTTATTCAAATCTAAAGTGATTTTGGTGAAGCAACTTTTGACTTAGTGAAGGAAGAATTTTCTACCCACACCATTCCCAAAACATAGAAAAGCAAAAAGCATGGAGACAACATTATCTCCACCCACCAAGATTTGAATCTCAAGCATGGGCATCACATCTTTTGAGGAGGCTCCACCTCGAACAGCTAAATGACAGCCTGTATACACCCATGCTCTGCTCCAACAACTAGAAGTCTTCTCCTATGCCCAGCTCCAGCGGCTAAAAGACCCACTTGTGCTTATTCTCCAACGGATAGAATATTAAAGGATATAAAGGGAGAACTTCTCCAGATCTGAAGAATTAGAGAACACCACTACAATATTCTGAGCATTCAAGTATCATTCTCAATCTCTGATATTCTATTGTACTTTCACTTTCATATCTGAGTGTATACCTCTCTGCTCTTACACTTTTATATCTATCTTTTGAGAGAGAAACCTTGTAAAAGATGACAGTTATACCTCTTGTTCTTATTCCTTATTTTCTAAGTGAAACACTTGTAAAGTGAGGCATTTAGTTGAAAGGTCCTCAATAGATAAAAGTAAGTCCTTTGTAAAAATCCACAAGTTAGGTAAAGGTTGGTGGTGTATTGATTCGATTCATAGTGAAGGAATGCTTGATGAGGTACCTTGAGGAGTGGACGTAGGCCGATAAGCCGAACCACTATAAATCCTTGTGTTTGAGCTCTTCTTCCCTTCTTCTTTATTTTTTGTTAATTGATTGCAGGCTGAAATTATTTACTCAATTAATTGCAATCAATTTTTTGTCCATATTTTTTATTACCTAATTCACCCCATCTTCGATTGCCTACCTAGGGTAACAAGGGCCTAACAATCCAAAATCATAACTCAAAACATGAATAAACTTGCAAAAATGTATATATAACTCAAAGATTATCCCTACCTCAAGCTTTGGAGATGAAGAGAAAGAAACCCTAGAAATCAAAGTCGACAAAAACACGATCCAATTGGTTATAAACGTAGCCCTCGCCGCCCTCTTCGATTTGGTGTAAAAAGCCCTCTCAAATTCTTGGTAAATCTTGCTAAATCTTAGAGAGGAGATTGAAATTTGGTTGGTTTGTAGAGAAAAGTGAGAGCAAATATGAATATATATACATATATATATAGGGAGAGAGAGAGAGAGAAAGAGAGAGAGAGCTGAAAAAGTGGTCAAAACATCTCTTGGGCATTAATTTTGAGGAAAAGAGCACAAAAATCGAGATAGAAATACCAAAATCCGCTTGAGCGGCTTGCATTCCGCACGAGCGGAAATTTTTCCCTTCATGGGCGGATTGCTCCAGAGAGCTGCTCAGAAATCCACCCAAAATCCGCTCGAACGGGACCCAAAATCCGCTCGAGGGATTTTTTGCCCAGAAAACTCTGAAAATTTTGAAAAACCCTATGAGGATCCGCTCAGGCAATTTTCAATTTTGCATGAGCAATTTTGCCCAGAAATTCAGAAGGTGATTTTGCAAGCCAAGGCAAGTTCCAATGCCCAAAACTTAAAGTTTTCAACTCGAAAAAGTTAAGAGAGATTAAGTAAGAGTAGGAAGAAACTTCAATGACTCAAAACAATGAAAAAAACACCGAAAGAAATGCATACTACCCCCCATTCACAATACAATTCAAGCCCCAAAACCCGAGACATCACAACATTAAAGTGTTACGTTATTAGAGTGTTACATTAGAGTGTTACGTTTTTGTTCATAATGTGAGATTTGTTCCAGAATGAGGAAAAATTCAAAACTTCTATAGTGCGGATTGTCCAAATGTATAATTTTGCATTGTGAAAAACCCACTTTTATCTCTAAAAAATTAAACAAAAACATGTAAGTGACTATCCTTTTATGTAATTTCCACTTTAATGGGACCTTTGGATTCATAAGAAAAAAAAAAAAGAAGAGAAGACTAAGCAGTTCACAAGATCACATTTTTGAATTTATTGGTATTTCACCCTATTTTTTAAAACTACCTTTTTTTTTTTCCCTTCTCATTTTTCCTATTCCAATAAAACTAAATAAACATATTTAGTGTATTTCACCTTTTTTTCACCCAACATTTTCCATTTTATTTCTTTTTCCACAAATCCACCATCTAAACATAATATTTGTGTTTTCTAGAAACTTCTCAAATGTAATATTTAATTTTTTTTTAAAAAAAATTGTTGAATATTAAAGGAAAATAAAAGGCAATCTTTTTCTATTTGGAATTTTGCTTTTGGTATATCAGATGTTGTATAGAAACTTTTTCCTAGTGAGGTGTCTCCATTATGAATTTTGCAATTCCATACATTAAGAAGAAAGAAAAGATAAGAAAATGTACTGCTTCACATTGAGAAGAAAGTTTTACCAGTAGGGCATCACTTGGTATGATCCTATATTAATTATGGATTGTCACTTCTGATATTATCTCTCAAAATAAAAACACAAAAATTACTGTTAGAATAATGTATCTGTATTATTGAATGAATGATAATACAATAAGAGAGCCTGTATTTATAAGCTGAACATAAAAGATAAGTATAGAAGGAGAGAGAGAGAGAGAGAGAGAGAGAGAGAGATAGAAATACAATGAGATAGAGATAGAGAGAGATAAAGATAAGATAGAGATACTATGAGATAAATATAAATATATACATTAACAGCCCCCCTCAAACTCAAAGTGGGTAAGCATCAACCAACTTGAGTTTGGAAACTAGATCACTGAAACGACTAGGAGGATGAGCCTTGGTGAAAATATCAGCAGGTTGATCAGTAGAAGAAATAGGGAGAAGATGAACAGTGCCACGGGTAACATGCTGGCGAATGAAATGACAATCAATCTCAATATGTTTGGTGTGATCATGGAAGACATCATTATGAGCAATCTGAATGGCACTCTGATTGTCACAATAGAGAGAGAGGTGGCACAAGGGGAAGAAACACCCATATCAGCAAGGAGCCAGCGAAGCTATAAAAGTTCCTGAGTAGTGTCAGTAAGAGCACAGTATTCAGTTTCAGTACTAGAGTAAGCTGTGAGGGACTATTTTTTGCTGCGCCAAGTAAGAAAAGAATCTCTTAAGAAAAAACAGAAACCCATGGTGGAGCGTCGATCAGTAGGATCCCTAGCCCAATCAACATTAGAAAAGGCACAAAGCTCAAGAGAAGAGTGAACAAAGTAGTGGAGTCCATGGAACATAGTGCCTTTGAGGTAGGGAAGTATGCGAAGTAGAGCAGTGTAATGCGGGTGCGGGGAGCCGACATGTACTGACTAACAAGATGGACAACATAGGCAATGTCAGGACGAGTCACAGTGATATAGACAAGACTACCGACTAGCTGGCGAAAAGAGTAGCATCAGAGAAAAGATCTTCATCGAGAGGAATGAGACGAGTCTAAGGATCAACGGTAGCAGAGATAGTCTTGCAATCGGTAAGACCAGCACGTGCTAGAAGATTGGATGCATATTTGGCTTGTGACAAATAAGAACCAGTGGAATCATGAGAGATTTCAAGCCCTAAGAAATAATTAAGAGTACCAAGGTCCTTCATCTCAAAACTAACGATGGAGAAATTGTTTGAGGCTAAGAATACCGGCCACATCATCACCAGTGATAATCATATCATTCACATAAAGAAGAAGAAGAGTGGTGCCATGAGGAGTGGTCTGAACAAAGAGAGCAGAGTCATATGAGTTGGAGATGAAGCCGAAATCATGGATGGTGGAACTGAATTTTGCAAACCAAGCTCATGGGGCTTCCTTGAGACCATAAAGAACACGCTGTAGTTTGCAAACTTTATGAGCCGGATAAGCAGACCCAGGGGGAGGTTGCATGTAGACTTCCTCAAGAAGATCACCATTAAGGAAAGCATTTTTGACATCCATCTAAAAGAGATCCCAGTGGCGAGCAGCGACAACAGCAAGTAAGCTATGCATAGAGGTAAGCCGAGCAACCGGAGAAAAAGTCTACTCATAATCAATGCCATATTCCTGTGTGAAGCCCTTTGCAACAAGACGGGCTTTGTAGCGCTCAATAGAGCCATTAGAGTGGATCTTGATTTTGTATACCCATCTGTAGCCAATCGTAGTCTTTCCAGGAGGAAGATCAATAACATCCCAGGTATGAGTCTTGTCTAAAGCCTGTAATTCATCAGTCATAGCTTGCTGCCAAAGAGGATTAATACAAACCTCACGATAGGAGGTAGGTTCATAAGTAGAAAAGGCAGTAGACCTGACAATATAATCACGAAGATGAACAGGTGGTTGAGTTACCCGATGTGGACGACTGGTGGGAGGAGGATCTGGTAGGGTGAAAGGAGACTCAACGAGACCATCAGAGGGAGCAGCCGGGACAAGATCAGGTGTAGGCAAAGGCGTCTCTAAAGAAGAGGAACCTGCATCAAAGGCATTAGAGAAGAGATCGATAGAAGGATTAGTAAACAGAATGGAAGGAGAAGATGATGATAAGTGGAATGAGGATAAGGATGAAAACATTTTATGCTCCCAGAAAATCACATGACGAGAGACATGAAGACCTTTAGAGATAAGATCCCAGCAACGATAGCCTTTACGTTCAATTCCATACCTGAGAAAGCAACAAAGACGAGAACGGGGTTCAAGTTTTGTGTGTTCATGAGGTTGGAGGAGAACAAAGCATGCAAACCCAAAAACCTGAAGATTTATGTATGGAGGACTAGTGCCATGTAAACGTGCATAAGGAGTTTGGTTATGGATAGTAGTAGTGGGAACACAATTGATAGTGTAGACAGCAGCAAGAGCAGCTTCCCCTCCAAAAAGATTCAGGACACGAGGAAGAGATAAGAAGAGCTCGAGTAGTGTCAAGAATATGCCTATGCTTCCATTCAGCACGACCATTTTGTTGGGACGTGCCAGCACAGGAACGATGAGGCTGAGTACTATGACGCTGAAGGAAGGAAAGAAAATCAAGATCCCTATATTTCATAGCATTATCAAATCGAAAATTTTTAATGTTTTTAGAAAATTCGGTTTGGACCATGCTTATAAAGTTGTAATAAAGTTGTTTGAGTTCTGATCGACTTTTCATAAGAAACAACCATGTAAAACATGAAAAATCATCAACAAAGTAACGTGATCCCCCCATAGTGGTAGTAGGTAATAATATCAGAATTTATGAGATCAAATGGTGCATGAGAAACAAAAGTACTTGCATTAAATGATAGAGCATGTTGTTTTGCAAGTTGACAAGATAAACAATCCAAATTATCAGGAATGACATGACCTAACTGACTAGTAAAAACTAAAGATTTTAAACGACTAACAGAAATATGTCCTAAACGACAATGCCAAATATTAAAAGGAGACATGCTGGAAGCAGATGTAGAAGCAGCTATACGAGTGGAGTCTGGAACATGAACATGAATGAGCTCATAGAGACGTCTATGCTTACGACTGATCCCAAGAGTCTGTCCCATCTGAGGGTCTTGCACCAAACAACCATTAGTAGAAAATGTGACAGTTAAACCAAGCTCACATAATTGACTAATAGAAATAAGATTTAAAGTGAGAGTAGGAATAAGATAAACATTTGATAAGGATAGATGAGAGGTGAAAACAGAACCAATATGACTTACAAACATAAGAGAACCATCAGCAATATAAATAGAGAGAATATGAGGAGAGGAAGAAATAAAAGAAAATAGGGTAGAACCAAAAGTCATATGATTGCAACAAGCTGAGTCAAAATACTAAGGAGATGTGATTGAAGTCACATACAAAGTAGTAGAAGGAGGTGTACCAGAGGTGGTGAGAAATTGTTTGAACATGGCTTCAACATCAGTTTGGAAAAAGACAAGAACGGTTGGATCTAAAGGCTCAGAAAATTCCTCAGAGGCAGTAGTAGCAGTGCGAGGAGCAGGCAGAGATCTAGACTGATTCCCGGGACGATGTGAACGACCTCGTGATAAAGCCCCCCGAGTAGTAGATGAGCGGTCTGGATTGCGAAAACAATCTTACTGCAGATAACCAGGACTAATCTTGTTGCAGTACCTACAAGATCTAACTGGGCAATGAAGTAGAAGATGAGTAGAAGGAAGGCCCCGATTCTGACAATAATTGCAAGTAGTGGACTGCTGGGTGGTTGGTGCAGAGGAACTCACTGATTGGGGAGTGGCAAGAACTGTATCCATATGATGAGTCTTCAGAGGGCCAAGACGAGTCTCCTTAGATAATAACTCAGAAATTGCTTGCTCAAGAGTAGGCAATGGAGTGCGATGAAGCAGAGATGCACGCACGGGCTCAAACTGGGTAGTGAGAGCCATGAGAAACTGAACTAATCGTTGGTGATTACGATACTGAATGAATAAAGTAACATCTTCAATATGAGGCCAGACAAGTTCAGAGAGAGCGAGCTGGTCCCAGACAGAATATATCTGAGAGAGAAAATCATTAATAGACTGACCAGGCTCTTGACGCAAGCGATGAAGTTGACTTTGAAGCTGATACTGATGAGCAAGACCAGTAGTCTAATAACGTTCTCTCAAAAAATCCCAAATGTCTTTGGCAGGAGTAGTCATAGAGTCTAGTTGAAAATGACCAAATTGTAAACTAATAGAGGTAACCGAAGTATTCCGAAGCCAAGTGATGATTTGGTAATTCTTACTGTCCCATGTCTCTAAACGGTCTGCATAGGTGGCAGCTATTTCATGAACCTCTTTCACTGGTTGAACCACATCCCTAATGATAATGCGCCAAAGTTTCTTCCCTTTCAGAAAATCGGACGTGGCTTGGGCCCATAACACATAGTTCGAGCCATCAAGGATAACAAAGATTGGATAAGAAGTATCATGACGATCCATAATGATGGTCTGGTGAAGTAAAATAGTGAAAACAGTGCTATAGGAGCAAAAATAGCAAAACAAAGCGTACTAGTGAGTCCGGAAAGTCGAAAATAGTTGGAAAAGAAGTCTTATGTGCAGAGATGACGTCAGCAGGGGCTGGATAACGTCAGCAGGTGCACGGCTCACGTTAACAGGAGGGTACGCGGCGCACGATAGCAGCAGAGGCCTCAGCAGAGAAGCGGCACACGTTAGCAGGAGGAGACACGGCGCACGATAGCAGCAAGAGTGCAGCGTACGGGAGTGATGACGCTGACGCGCTGAGGGCTGACGTCAGCGACGAGTGGAGCAGAGGCACGCGCGCATGATAGACGCATGGAGTGGGATAGTCTAACAACCGACGCATGGTAGCACGTGTAGAGACTAGTGGCGTCGTGAATCACGCACCGAGAAATAAAAGACGCATGAGGGCGCATGTAAGGTTGTTTTGGTGCGTGGTTGGTGGTGCTGGAATCGTTTGGAAGAAACGAGTAGGATGGTGTCGCAGTGTTGTGTTTACGGCCACTGGAATCGGTGAAGCAGTACGGGAACAAATATAATAAAGTGTATTGGGGATGGAATGAATGCTATAATGCCACTGTGTAAGGGACTAAAAAAAAAAGGCTATAAGTGTACAACCTAGAACTCTGATACCATGTTAGAATAATGTATCTGTATTATTGAATGAATAAGAATACAATAGGAGACCCTGTATTTATAGGCTGAACACAAAAGATAAGTATAGAAGGAGATAGAGATAGAGAGAGATAGAGATACAATGGGATAGAGATAGAGAGAGATAAAGATAAGATAGAGATAGAGAGAGATAGAGATACAATAAGATAAATATAAATATATACATTAACAATTACAAATTATATTCAATGAGATAAATATAAATATATACATTAACAATTACAAATCACATTCCTTAAACCAATCTCATTTAATTTGGATATTACATAAGAAATGCCCTAGTTGCATCCAAAAAATTCTCTGCATTAAGGCCTACGAGTCCATAAAATCTGCTCACATAGAATGTTGGAGAGATTCAACAAAAAACTGAGATCGCCCCCATAGATATCCAAAACAAAGCACTGTTGGTGCCATCCACCTCTAGATTCGACGATGAAATTAGAGCTTGTTACGAGAGAGAGACCATGAGCAAAGACGTATCTTGTTTAATGGTGTAGTCTTCTTTATATAGTGGTTGTTGTTGGTGTATGGTAAAATAAATAAATTATTTAGGGCTCAGTCCATAAGTGTCTAAAAGTTCACGCTCTGAATTATTATAAAAATATGTTTTCTTAAAAATATCAAACTATGCATAATTGGAAATACTAACCCTGGTTTAGTTAGAAAATTTACAAAGAGATTAAAAAAAAATAGATGTAATTAGATAAAATAAATATATACTTTATTTATATTTTATTTATTTTTCTCATTTACCTTTTTATACTCCTCTTAAAATTTCTAAGACAGAAACAGTGGAGCAGAACCCAAATTTCTAGAGAGAGAAAGGGTAGAGTGCCATGACCATTCCTTCTCTCTACTTGTTCAACTTCTCTCTCACCTCTCTCTTCTTTCTCAACCACCACAACATCAACGGCTAGCGACCTTTGAGATCCGCCGATCCTGAGGTGCATGACGTACGGCACGCCAGCCGAATGGGAGCTCGAGATTCGTGAAGTGGTCTTTGAGAAGGGTGGCACCGATGGACTCGTGGGGCTTTAGGGTTTTGCCAAAATCGACGGTGAGATTCGAAGGAGAGACGATCTTCATGTGGGTCACTTTCCGATCGATGAGCTCCGGCGGGATGGAGAACTGATCGAGCATGCAGAGAGGGATTGAGGGATTTGAGTAAGAGACAGAGATGTTGAAGATCCGAGTCGGCCCGGGGCAGTTCGGAGTTCGTCGAAGCTGAAGACAAGCTTGATCTGTTCGAGGACGTCAAGCTAAGAGTCGCCATGATGATGATAAGCGACTGTTGTGTTGTTGCTCATGATGATGATGGTGAGCCACTCGGGTTCATATAATTTCTCTCTAGGAATTCTTTCCAGATCTCAGTTTTTCAACTTGAAATTAGGGGGTGTGGTGTGGGTTTGGAGCTTTGATCCTGTGTTCATCAATGGAGATACTCTAATTCCAAGTTGATCCTGCGTTCATGAATGGAGCTTTGATCATGTGTTAATCAATGGAATACATCATTTCCTTTTCTTTTTTTTTCTTCTTCTCATTTGTGCAGATAAAATTTTGATTAGATAGGGAGAGAAAGAGAAAGCAGGTTCACCAGATAGATACCAAAAAGATACAAAAATTTAAACAGATAAGATCAAAATTTGAACATATAGAATAAAAATAAGCTTGGTGAATATCAACTAATAGATCAATATTTCAACAGATAGAATAAAATAAAATAAAAAATTTTGATAAATAGATAAGTTCAAAAAATATTAAACAGATAAAAAAGGTTTCAACAGATTGGTTAAGGGATAAAATTCAAAACAAAATGTCTTCTAAAATAATAAAATATATTTCTCATCACAATATTTCACAAAGAGTGTACTTGTTACAAAAAATATATATATATATATTCATAAGACCTAATGACTTACGTGGCTAAAATTTAAATTTTGACTTTTAAACTATTTTAAGTGACTTTAGCTCTTATATATATATATATATATATGTTTTAAAACAAATTATAAAAAATAAAAAAATTAATTCTTAACCCACTTTCCAAAACAAGCTATATGGGAGTTTGTGAAAAGTTACCGCATGGGAATATGTAAGGTTCTACATTGGTTAGATAAGAATAGATGAAAAGGGTTATAACCGTCTATGTTATTGGGCGTAGATATAATAACAATGTTAGGTATCATGAAAAAATTTTCATGAAAATAATTAAGAAAATTTTGTGATCTTTGGATTACACTTAGAATAAAGCACCACACTAATCAAGGTAATCCAAGGATCATAAATCTTTCATGATTATTTTCATGAAAAAAATTTCATGATCCCTAACTTTTCTCTAGATATAATTATCAGGTTTGGGTTTAACCCACGAGTGCAGAACAAGTGGAAGAGGTTGAACCCATAATTCCAGCTTAAATAGGTCAGCCCCATGGATTTTCTTGTATGTGATTTTTTCATCCCCACAAGGCCATATAGGCCTTAGCATAGAACAAAACAATTGAGAAAGTCCAAAACCATACCATGAAACCCTTGGAGCACCCCAACCAGCCCTAAGCTATAGAAGAACATCAATCAATTAATTATAGAAAGCTTGGGCTCTTCTACAGTTGATCACGGCAATGGGGCCTTGTTTCTCTCCTACCCTAGGTGCCTTTTCTAGCTCCCCTTTTCCCCTAAAGTGACGACAATAATCTATTAATCTATCATTTTATATGGTACGGATTCATGAAACTTTTAAAGTTTGTATATCATATAGGGAATAATTTATCTCCCATTCATGATTGAATTATATGATTTTTAAAATAATTTATCTATTTTTGTTTTTAGATAAATATGATTTAGTTAAGTGATTACTCATATACAATTGACTTGATTTTTTTATATAGATAATATTCTCTACTAATCTAATAAAATGTAATCATTTAAATTATCGAGATAGGTTTGATGTGGGCCTACCATGATAGAGCTAAATCCTCCAGCCCAATCATGGAGGGCAGAGGAGCTGCAATCTATCATATATATGTTAATATTTAAATAGTCATGATCTTGCTAGTAATCTTATGATATATAAGTTAGGACTACATTAGCAAATCCTTTTTTGTTAATTTTCTTTTTCATAGTGATGTTTTTTTAAAAAAACTTTTCACTTTTAGATCCTACTAAGCTAGAAAACCCTAAAATTAAAAATATTTTTTCTTTTTTTTAAAAAAAAAAACTATTAAAGACAGTATATTTGCTTTTCTTGAACTTAGTAAAAAAAAAAAATTCAAAATATATTTACCGTCTAGATTTTTTTTAGACCTAAAAAAATTACAAATTTAATTTTTTTTTTTTTAAGTTCAGAAAAAAAAATATTACTTTTTTTAAAAACTTTTATAACTATTGTCAAGGCAGTCATCATCAACATTTTGTAATACACTGCACCCAAAACCAAGAAAATGACATCCATATTAGAATGTTATTGTTCATTTTATACAACTTAACCAATGAGGTTTCCTATTTTAAGAGCTATTTTCTTGACCATTAATTAAGTTAATGTTTAATTTTGGGGCTATATATTAGGCCCTCTATTCCTAATGAATTTTGAACGGCTTGATATAATCAGAATTTCAAAATATTATATTTCAAATATGATTATGTGATTTAGGGTGTATTAAAATTAGAGAGACTTAAAAATACAAAAAGATGACATTGTGCCATGTGGAGGTTTAATAAAGGATTGAAACTACCAATTGTTTTGAACTATCCTTGGGAGAAGGTGCTTGCAATTTGTACCGATATATAGGGTGTGCTTGGTTTGTGTTTTGAGATAAAAAAAAAAAATTGGAGAGAGTTTTAGAATTTTTTTTTTAGTTTGTTTGGTTGTATATTTTAAAAATAGTTTTGGAGTTTTGGAGTTTGGGATGATTTGATATTTTGTTGTAATTGAGTAGATATATGTGAGAGAAAAAGTGATTGAGAAGGAAAGATGAGAGAGAAAAAGTGATTGATTGATGTGTAATGGAGATAAGTAATTCTCGAATTTTTTTTAGAAAATTTGTAACCAAATATGTTTTTCAAAATTTTCTTCCAAAAACATGTTTCAAAACACATATCAAACACACCCAGAAACTTTGCATGAGAATGGAATGTGACGTCACTAGAACTCAATTCTAATCCTTTGACTATCACATTGTACCTATAAGACAGAAGCGATCAACTAATCGGTAGGTGTGTTCTGAAAAATTCCTTTGGTACCTAAAAGGACGATATAGGGAAAAGCAACGTGAATGAAGTTAGGGTATACGTACTTGTATCAAGAGATCGAATCCCCCTCCCGCCATTCTCGCTTTCTTTTATAATTTTTCAAGCATTAAATAAACATTGCACGAGTTTGTGTTCAACCTGGACTCTCTTCCTAAAAAGATTGTGCATATCCAAGAGTCTCAGATTCGTGCACATATTCGTCTTTAACTTTGAACCCAACACCTAACTGGACCCGGCCATATATAGCTTGCCTCTAGTCCAAATTAAAGGCTTGTTGTCCCTCATTATCTGAACCGGATTCCAGGCACGACATGTTCCCCGGACGTAATTCCAAACCTTGAAGACCAACAGACCTAGCCTAGTCACGCAACCTAAGAGGTCTAGCCTCTCTATCTGCTCAACGATGGGCCATCCTAGATCGGTCAAGTTTGTTCCTTCACAATCAATTCAAAAAATAAGGTTTATAGTAGTGAATTGACCATAAAACAAAACATCAAGTTTGGATGGTAGAGGTTCCAAAACTCGGTTTGATATAATCAATACTATACTATCAAAACCAGAGATCCTTAACTTTTATCTCAATAACTCCTTGATTGTACTAGGTGATGGAAAGAGGACTCTATTCTGGTGAGATAAGTGGGCAGGCAATGTATGTTTAAAAGAGAATTTCCTAGGCTCTCCTCATTATCAAATGATAAAATGGGTGTGATTCATGACTGTTATCAAAAAAGAGAAGCAGCTGATCACGGGAAGCTTGGGTTTAGAATAGCTTTACTGGCTTGGGAGGAGGAAGGAGGGTGAATAGGCTTTATGCTTCCCTTAGAAATGCTCTTGCCTTATGCAGAACAAATCAGATAGTTTTCTTTGGACGGCTGATTCTTCAAGATTATTCAGTGTGTCCTCAGCATATCATTGGTGGGAATCTTCTCTTGGGCATGCTCAGAGTTCAACTAATATCTTATGGAAGAACTATACCCCTTCCAAAGCCCAATTTTTTAGGTAGTTAGCTTGGCATGGTAAGGCTAAGACTGCCAGCTTCCTTTGTAGAATTGGGATCCTGGAAGATAATATCAATCAGGCCTGTGTTTTCTATCGAAGTGAGATTGAATCTGTGGAGCATATTCTATTATTTTGCCCATTTGTTTGGCAGATTTGGTCTAACCTTGTAAGATAGTGGGGCCTTGAGTGGGTCATTCTAAGTTCTGTGAATGGGTTACTTTAGTGGTGGTCTAGTTGCAAGATGAAAAAGTTGGAGAAGATAATCTGGTTATGCTATTCCTTTTGTTGTCCTCTGGTCTACCTGGAAGCTTAGAAACGCATGTGTGTTTAATGGTTCTCATCCAAATCTAGAAGTGCTCTGTGATCTTGTTAAGGTGAGAGTTGCATTGTAGGTTAAGGCTTCTTTCCCCTTTCTGGTGTTTTCTATTAATGACATTGTGTCCAACCTGCAACAGGTTCTGTTTTGCATTAGATATGGTGGCTGATCTTGTGTGTAGTTGTCTAAGGGTGTTCTTGCTGTTTTTTGAAATGGTTGATGGTTAAATAGAGGGTTGTTGTTGTTTGAAATGGCTGCTGGTTGAATGGAGTTCAGGGCAGCAGAGTTACTGGTTTGCTTCATGTGTGCTTTCATGTTGTACTGCTGTATGCTGTAGTTCACGAGGTCAGCTGATGTATGTAGTTGGTAGGCATGTTGTTGTAGGAAGCTGGTCTGCTCTGTGTAGATTTTAGGAGGGAAGTGGTAGTGGTAATGCTAATGCTGCTAGAAGTTGGTCTGCTCTGTGCAACTAGATGCTAATGCTAATGCTAATGCTACTGTAGGAAGCAAGTCTGCTTTGGTCTGCTCTGTGCAACTGGATGTTGGTGGTATGTTGCTCATACAAGGCCTCAGTAAACAAGTTTGCTACTGGCCTGTTGCTATAATGTTGCTGGTTAGGGACTGTTAAGGTTGCTAAGTGTGTTGCTCTAATTGTTGCTGGTTCTCTGTTGTTTTTTTCCTTTCTCTCTTTTTGATTCTTTTGATTGGTTCCTCACCAATCATGGGTTATGTGCTAGCAAAGGATTGTGTTATCTTATCGGTGCCAACCTAGTTGGGATTGGTAAGGTTAATTATGATACTATTTGCACTTCCCTTCTTTATTGATGTAAGTTTTTACATGTATCTTACTTTCTTCATAAATAAAGTTTCTTTTTGCTGATCAAAAAAAAAAAAAAAAATCAATATTATGTACTCTTAATTGCTAAACAACATCTATTTGTTCTTTTCGTAATTTCTTGCACAATGTGGAACGATGCTCATTTGTTTTATTAGGATGAATTGTAGATGATACAAGAAGAAAAGAATCAACAACACATGAATCAATATATAAACTGTGTTTGGATAATATAGTCAAACAAAGCCTCTCTAGATCCCCGAATAAAAAATAAAAATAAAAATAATATTAGAATTTAGAAGGCATTTGACTTGGAAGCCTGCTGCTTTAGATCAGATGAATATGGTTTTTTTTTTTTGTTTGTTTTTTGATCGGCAAAAGAACTTTATTGAATTAGAATCAAGGATAAAACCTTACATCAGACATCAATAAAAGACAAAACCTAGTACGTGCTATAAGCATCAAAGTGAAGGACAGTTATCCCAACTAGGTTAGCACAAAAGAACTTACCCAATCATATGCAGCACCTACAGAACAAGGTTGAGGAGGGGTCAACCAAACAGAAGCAAAAGCACAGAGACCCAACAAGCTAGCTACTCAATCCCCTTATAGCTTTGATCCTAAACACCAAGTCAGAAACAGAGTAATACACCCCTTTGACATGGTATTTAACCCATAAGGCTATATGCAATAAAATAGACTCACACAAACCTTCCTAGATAATACCACGACCAGCAAACTTAGATCAGATGAATATGGTTTACCCACTGATAATTGGGGTTTAGAAAAAAGCTAGGCACGTTGGTATCATTTTAATTTTCTTGAGTTTTATTTTTCATATTTTCATAAATTTAAAAAAAATTAAGAAGTTCGAAACACCCATCATTTCAAAAATTTACAATAATTTATTTATTTATTTTTATGTTTCATAAGTTGTAGTTTATTTTCAGGATTTTTTTTTTTTATATATATAATATATTTCTTGAAACAAGTTGTATTTAGATTTTAAACACAGAAAGTATGCTTGTAAATTAAACTTGTATTAAGCAGATTTGAGTATTTTACAAATGTTTTAAAAAGAGTAGCTGTCATGCAACGCGTTGTAACACTATCAAAATCAACGACATTGTAGATTTTCAATTGAAATGGAATTTTGTCTTGTGGAGTACAATACAACAGTACAAACACAAAATGTTAGCTGCAACTATATGACAAATACTGAGCAAATTCATTTCTTAGCCAAACTTGTCATATTGTAGCCAAATAAATGTCCCATTGCTCTTTCAACATCATGTGCCTAGTCATGACATGATTTTGAACCACACATATATATTATTCCAATAGGTCATTTTAATACCTAGAAGGAAAATTCCTTATGCCACTTATTCGAATTGGATACATATGTCGGATAAAGAATTTGTCCTTCATAAAACAGCTATGGAATAAAAAAAAAATATACCAAAAATTTGATAAAGTAATTCCTTAATTTTTTTATTTTTATTTTATTTTTTTTTCATGGATAAAGAGTTGGTTGAAGAATTCGAATTGGGGTTCAATTTGGTCCATCCGAATTGGGGTAGAGAGAGAGAGAGAGCACTCATTCGTACAAGTTTATGTAAGTGTATTGCACACCAATTGGGGTTCAATTTTGTCTATCCAATCGTGTGATCTGAAAAAAGCAATTGTCATTAATGTGCACATTAATTATATTATTGGTTTTAAACCAAAATGAAGGAGAAAAAAACATCAATTTCCATTTGTACATCTATAAAAGCAATTGATTTAGGGTTCCAAAAAAAGCAAACCTAGTTAAAAGAGTTTTTTTTTCTTTTTTTTTTGGTTGTTTTCCAAAAAAGATTAGGAGCACGAAAGAGGGGGGATTAAAGAATACAAAACATTTTTCATTAATTTCAAAATATTTTCAATAAATTTAGAACTTGTAATAATTAATATATATATACACACACATTGTCTAAAACACTTTTTACACAAATCACAACATTAAATAATATTTAGACACACTTACTAGCGTTTGTCATAGTTGATTACAGCATCAGCATCAACTTCAAAGTTTCAATAATGTACAAAAAATTTCCAGTAAATGAGAGAGAAAGAGAAGGTCAAAAAACATTGAGTTATTCTAACAGACCTAAACCCATAAGTATAAAACTTAGGGTTTCAGCTCAATGCAGCAGCTTCTTCTTCAATTCTGCCTAGCAACTGATTAACAGCCTCGGCAATTTCATCCACTGTAGTCAGCTGGCATCCATCGTCAGCCTGCATACATATACAAAAACAGCATATGTTATGAGCACAAAGACTACGTAGAAAAGAGATAATGAAAAAGTTTGGGCAAATTACAATCGTAGTCGTAATATCTCCTGTTAATTTAGTTTCTCTAATTCCAATTGATCAATTTTACCATAATTTTTTCACATTGAATCAATTTTTTCTCCCTTTGATAAACAGCCTTTTACGAATTAGACTGAAATTAAAAGACAAATTAATCAATTCATATTTTTTCAATAATTTGTAATTGTATATTTATTTTTTAATTTATGATTTCACGGTTACTTTCTGTCAAATTTCTGAAATGATATTATCAAATAAATTAAATTGACACAATGTCAAAAATTAAATGATGAATTTAGTATAATTAAAAAATTGCAGGACTAAATTAACAACACAAGACACGAAAGTTTCACAAGTAACTGTATTAACGAACCTTAACGCTGAGTGAATAGAGAACCATTTGATCAATTGTTGTGACATTAAGGTGGAGAACAGTGAGCCAGAGACACTGAAGCCCAGTCACCATCTTCAAGAGCTGTCTAGGTCTCCTCTTTGATAGTATCTTCAGATTGGCATGGCTCTCCACCATGGTCACCTCTATGTCGGCAAAGGCCTCCGATCCCAACCGGTTCTCAACCTCCGGTGAATTATTAGAGTTAGTTGAAAGTGTTGAGTATTGTGGGAAGGTGAAGAAATTGGCAAAGAGTGGAGAGCAGCCATTGTTGGATTGTTGTGTAGAAGTAGTCCTCATCTGAACGTCCAATGTTTGAAGAAGCTGCTCAAGCTCCTTCACAAAATTAATTGCCCCTCCAATAATTGATGCTTGGTCACCCTGGGGGAAAAAAAATCACACTAAATTAATTTGTCGAGAAAGAGAGAGAAAAAAAGGGCAATTTGAATTAATAATAAGACTTGTCGTTAATATCTTTGATAACGTGAATTAAGTAATAAGAATAACCTCTCCAAAAATGATGATATTACTACATAAATCTTGACCTTAAAAAACTTCACTTTAACGTAAAATCGTACACTAGGTTGATTTTTTTAGGACACCGGATCTTTTATCCCCAAATTCTTTATGTCCCTATCTCAATAAATTTCTAATTATTAGATTATGTCTGGAATCTAAAATTTCTTGTGTCTTGAAAATTTTATATAATTTAATTATTAAAAGTGCATTAGCTTAGACAGATAGAAAAATTTAAGAAAAGAAAATTCAGAGATAAAGCATAAAACATGATTATTGTACTAAAGATTCTTGTGCAATGACATGACAATGGACTAATAATTGTGACTTTAACTTTCTAACCAGAATGAAACTATTTAATTATATGAAATGAAAACTACATGGGCAAAGTAAATTAAAAGATCATCATAGACTATAGATAAAAAACCTAACTATTAATCAGTAGAAATTAGAGAAAGTGTCAAAATTCTAACCCTTTGAACATAAGAAGCTGGCATCAATGACCGAATAACAGCTAGATACTCATTCATCTGTTTCCTCCGATTTCTCTCAACTGCAATGTGAGTCATCCTCTGGTTCTCCATTTCTTCCTTGTTCTTCCCACTTTTGCTTCGCCGGCGCTTTCGCCGCCCCAACATTGTGGCCGCCGGTGCTTCCATGGGAGTGGGTGGGGACCCTTCTTGGCCAAGTAAACGGTCAGCGGAGCAAGCCTCCGGCGAAGAATTGGGTTCCCAATGTTCCTTCACATTTTGATTTTGCATGACTGAAGAAGATAAGGAGTCCCCATTTGCATTCATGCCATTCTCTATAAGAGCTTTATTATCTTCTTCATGATAGCCCCAACCAGCCAAGTTGTAGAACTCCTTGCAACCATAGCCAAATGGGTCTTGTTTGTACACCACAGTTTCCAGTGCCATGTTTTGCTATCTAACAACTCTCTCTCTCTCTCTCTCTCTCTCTCTCTCTTACTCATACACCTTATCTTTGTATGTTCTCTTACTTACTTTCACATCCTCATGTCTTCGAATGTCGGTTGATTTTTTGATTATTTTAGTTTAGAGTTAAAAAGTCTTATTTAAGATAAGTTTTTTAATTTTTTTGACTTTTGTGAGAGAGAAAATAAAATGATTATAATTTGAATGTGATATTTTGTCTTAGGTCTTGTTTGAGAACAGACTATTTTAGTAGCTTTTTGGCTTTTTACGAAAAATTATGCAAAAAAGTAGAAAGAGTGATGTGATAACTTATAATGACTTTTTAACTTTTTAATTTTTTGACTAAAATAATTACTCTCCAAAAGAGATCTTATTAGCTTTTTAACATATTTTGTCTTTTTTGTGACTAAAATAGCCCTAAAATAATATGCCAAACATAGCCTATGTAGACAAACATTTGTGTGTGTGTGTGTGTGTGTGTGTGTGTAGGAATATGGTATAGGATAGACTACAAATGTGTATTGAGAGGCCAAGAAAGAGGAAGAAGATTAGGAGGTTGGAAAAGTTTCCTCCAAAAAAAAGGAACAAACATAAAAAAGAAGATTGAAGCATATGCCCAACAACTAAATTTCCAAAAGACCAAACAAAGTAGCCTTTCTTATTATCCTCCCATGGTTGATTATAGTAACACCTTAATCAAACTATGCTACAAAATGTTACACGTGACTTCATAATATAGATCATTTATTAGACTAAGGTCATCATTTGATCTGAAGCTTTACGATCTAGCCTAGGCCCACTCAACGAGCTTGTACTTGACTCGAGTCACATGCACATGAGATTTGAGTTGGGCCTAGATCTATGGTTTAAACCCTACCATGAACTCATCAAAAAATATTAAAAAGTTAGAAGTAACTCAATGAAATAATTAGAAAAATATACCTTCAATATCTGTTGATTGGGCTAAGCCCACAAAGCCAGGTTATGAGGCTGATTGGCCTGTTGGCCGGTCCATTAGGCCGACCCACGAGCCCATTTGGACCAAGTCCATAGCCTTTATGTTTTGGCCCACAATCCAACCTAGCTCAAGTAAAAAAAATACTATTAGGCTTAACTCTTTGATAAACTTGCTTCATTTTAGCACCTCGATCCAGCTCGATGCTAATTAACCTTAAATAGAAAGAGATTTCCACTATTGTGGATGAAAGATTATATAATCTCAGATCTTTGGGTTCTATTATTCTAAAACTTTCAAAGTCACTTGATTATGGTAAGAATTTTAAAATATAATTCAACCATTAGAAATATTAACCAATTAAGTTAGTTCAGATAAAGATAACAAAAAGTTAGCTCAATTGACAACTTAAATAGAGTTGAGTTTCTAAATATATAGGGCAAATTACAAAAAAAAAATCCCAAGATTTAGCGTTTTTTCACATTAAACCCCAACATTTTAATTTTGACAATTTAAACCCTAAATTTTTAACCGTGTCCCAATATTGACCCTTCGTCTATTTCCATTTGTTTCTGTTAACTTTTTACACTTATTTAATACATGTGTTTCTTTTTGATTCATCTATAATTACTATAATTATTTTATTTCTAATTTTTTTTTTCTATTAGCACTCTCTCTCTCTCTCTCTGTCTCTCTCTCTCCTTCTCTCAAAATCCTAACTCTCCATCTTTCTCTTCCACCGCCGCTCTCCTCCGCTGTTGTTCCTCATCCGTCGTTGCTTGTATCGACGCTATCGCAGTTTTGCCTCTATGATTTCTAGATCTGTCGCCACGGTGGTTGTCGATCCACTCGCAACCGCACCACCTCCGGCCTCATTTCCCTTATCTCTCTCTCTCTCTCTCTCTCTCTCTCTCTCTCAAGCCACCGATTTCTTTCTCTTTCTCTCGCTCAATTATTCCGGCTCTAAATCCTCGACACTGTGTTCACCAAAACTTAGATCAAGCCTTTCATCTGGCGACATCTCGCCGATTGTGTAATATCCCTATCCCGTAGTATGATAATTGGTCCTGAATATGAATATGATTATGTGTTTGATATGATTTTGTGTGCCATTATATGAAAATATGTGGTTTTGAATTTCTATCTGTTCACCGTAGGAATATCTGTTTGATTATCTGCTTTGGAAATTAAATTGAAGGCCTTATCGGCCACAGAATCCGAAACTGATTACGCCATTGTGATTGGCATAATTTTTAGAGCCTACGGTGAAATTTAATATGGAAATTGATTCGGATCAGATTAAATTGATTTAATTAATCATAAAGTGCTAAATTGTCTATTATTAAATTAATGTGACTTAGTGGGGCACTATGTACTCAAACATCCTCTTTGTTATTCTTCTTGGCTGATTCTAACTCAAGAAAAAGAGAGAGGGGTCGGCTAGAGAGAGAGAAAGAAGGAGAGTTGGGTGTTTGGCTCGATTTTGTGAAGATTGGAGGATTAAACTCAAGATTTTGCCATAGATTGGGAGAATTAAACCTCTAGGTAAGTGAGTGCATGAATTGTAATTAGTAATTTTGTGAATTGAAGGTTGAAAAATGATTAAGAACATGAATTAAATTGTTTATGAGGAGATTGAGTTGTATGTGTTAAATTTAAAGTCAATAGATGCATGCATGTAGGAGATTACTATGAATTTTCATATTTGAACACAATGTGTATAATCTATGTTGAATCTTGTTTGAAATCCATGTATTTGATCATCTCTTCACCAATTAAGTTGATATGAATGAATATTTCTCACAATGCAATAGTAGATCATGGAGGTATGAGCTTTGCATGTTTGAATTTGATATGTTGGTGATGAGTTTAGGTTAATTTGAGGCATGCATGTAAGTAATTCAAGAAATTGAGCTTCATTGTGTTGTAATTTGGTGTTGGTATCATGTTAGTATATGTATATGTGAAATTTGAGCCATGGCATGCAAGAAATGTTGGTTAGAGTGTTGAATTCGAGCTCAAGAACCATTATGGAAAACCCAGAATTTTTGATGTCCGCTCGAGCAGGGGAACCGCCGCTCGAGCGGGGATTTCGAGCTCCCAGTATTTTCTTGCAGGCATGGTGTCCGCTCGAGCGGGGAAGTTCACGCTCGAGCGAGGAGCTATGTAGGATGAACTTCCGCTCGAGCGTCCGAGTTCACACTCGAGCGTAAAAATGATACAACCAGCACTTTTGCAGACCTAATGGGTCCGCTTGAGCGGGGACCTTGTTTTCTGAAATTTTGAAAGTGTATTTTGTGTTTCGTTTTCTGTTCTCTTTCATTTGCAAGCATTCTTAGGCATGCATTAAGTATTGTAATTAAGTTAAAGAGATAAGAATGAAGCCTAAAGAGGAATATGTGAATTAAAGAACGGATTGAATCGTTTGTGACCCAAATGTGCTATATGATGTGTATGGTCAAGCTCCAGGGCAAATCCACAAGCCGATCACTGTGAGTAATATCTTAACAAGATATTTGAAATATGTTGTTGTCCAATTGTTTACTTCTATGTAAGTTTTGTAAGTTCATTAATTTGAATAGTGGACACCGATTGACATGAATAATTGGGCCAAAGGCCGATTGATATGAATGATTGGGCCGAAGGCCGATTGGCATGAATGATTGGGCCGAAGGCCGATTGACAAGAATGATCAGGCCAAAGGCTGATTGACATAAATGATTGGGCCGAAGGCCGATTGATACAAGTGATTGGGCTAAAGGCCGTCTGCTGTAACTGTTTCAAAGATTGCTTATGTATCTTCCTTATTTGATATTATTCGTTGGGCTTTCGCTCACGCTCATTCATATACATGTAGGTGAGCCAAGGGACGTCCAAAACCAGCCTCAGTGAAATTGTGAGAAACAATCAAAGTTTTAAGGAGTCATCCCAAACGTCTCGCGCACAAGACTGTCTTCGCCTTTGTTCCTTGTTCATAGTTTTGTTATGTTGGCGAAAGCATTGGACTACTTTTGTATAAAGTCTTGGGTTCAACTGACTTAAACTTATATGACCCTGTATGTACAGTGTTCAGTGTTAGTACATATTTTGATGTGAGTTATTAACATATAAATATTTGGAATGTTATGGTGTGCATATAAGTACAGCTCTATGGACAAAGTTTTAAATTTGCTTCCGTCTGGCCCCTTTACTTTGATGAGTTTTGTTTTATTTGGTTTGAGGCCGTAGGTAATCTCGTGATTACTGGCCGGTTATGGCCTTAACCCATAGGGGCGGGCTCGGGTCGTGACAGAGTGGTATCAGAGCACGAGTTAATAACTCACACACTTGTCCAAAAGAGCAATAAGCGTCTAGAAAAGATCTAAGATGCATTCATGTGATAAGTATGAATCTGAAAACATCAAGAATACGCTTAACTGTTAAATGTGAACAACTATGTGTTATAAGTTTGTGAACTGCTTTCATTTCAAATTATTTGATTATGTTTGCTCTTTAGTATATGCATACATGTGTATCGTTTGTATAAAGTATAATGTAAGTTTAATCAGATGGTGAGAACAAGAGGTGATGAGATAGAAGAATCTTCTACTACCAGACTGGATAAAATGGAAAGACTGATTCAGGAAATGGCAGAGACATTGAGGCAACAACAGGAATGGCAACAACAGTGGCAGCAGCCACATCCTCCACCTCCACCTCCGGCACCTCCTGTGCCAGATAATCAAAATGATGACCGAATCATAGCTCTCACCAAAAAGTTCAAGAAAATGAAACCACCACAGTTCCATGGCGAATTAGATCCTTTGAAAGCTGAAGCTTGGGTCCTCGGCATCGAAAAACTGTTTGAAGTATTCCCGTGTTTGGAGACACAGAAAGTGTTTCTTGCCACCTTTATGCTAGAAGAAGAAACAAGAAGATGGTGGATGTTAATGCGTGAGAATTACAAAGATGCTGATTAGGCGAAATTTCTAGAAATTTTCTATGACAAGTACTTCCCGCAATGTGTCCGGGATAGGAAGGTGGCAGAATTCATGGAACTGAGGCAAGACAGTATGACTGTAGCCGAATATGAGGCCAAATTCACTGAATTGGCCAGGTTTGCGCCACACGTGATTGATACAGACTATAAGAAGGCAAGACATTTTGAAGGCGGGCTTCGAAGCGACATCCTAGAGAGGGGGAATGTCTTGAAGCTGGAAACCTACATTGGAGTACTAGACAGGGCCATAATATCATAAGCTAATATAGCTAGACAAACTAAACCGACAACTGACTGGAAGGGTAGTAAAAGGCAGGGCTTCTTTTCAAAGAAGAAATTTTCAAAAAAGCAAAATACGGGCTCCTCGAATACTTTTAATTCTTCCTGAGATATAACCCCGTTGTGTACTATTTGTAGTAACAGGCATCGTGGGGTTTGTTATCGTGTGTCAGGAGCTTGTTTTAATTGTGGTAAATAGGGGCATATGGCCAGAGATTACAAACAGAACAGTGGAAAATTTGCTGCTAGTTCGACAACATCAGTCCCAAAACCGGGAAATGCTACGAGATCTACTCCCGCCGGAGATACCGTGAGACAAGGGAGAGTTTTTGCGCTTGTTCCAGGCGATACCCGGAATGCCAACGCAGTTGTCTCAGGTACCATTTCTATATGTAATCAGGATGCCTTTGTGTTAATTGACTCTGGATCAACATACTCATTTGTAACATGTGCATTTGTATCTAGACTGAGTAGACCTCTAGAATTATTGCCATATCTACTATGTTTGTCTGCTCCATCTGGGGAATCGGTATTGTGTGAATCTGTCTATCGTTTTTGTGACATGTGAATTGGAAATGCCATTCTATATGTGGACTTGTTACCCTTGAACTTTAGGCACTTTGACATAATTCTGGGCATGGACTGGTTAACTAAATATTGTGCCACCATTGACTGTGTGACAAAACGGGTTGTGTTTAGACCACTAGAACAAGAAGAAATTGTGTTTGTGGGTAACGGGGTAGTGCCTCCACCTTATTTGATATCTGCAATGAAAGCATGTAAATTGATCAGGAAAGGGTGTCAGGGTTATTTGTGCTATGTGTTGTCTAAACAATCTGTAAATGCTGAATTGAATGATATCCCTATTGTTAGAGAATTTCCAGATGTGTTTCCAAATGAACTACCAGGGAAATTGGTGGACAGGGAGATAGAATTCACTATTGAAACTGTATCAGGCACCCAGCCTATTTCTAAAACTCCCTATAGAATGGCTACAGCTGAAATGAAAGAATTGAAAGAACAGTTACAAGACCTGCTTGACAAAGGATTTATCAGACCTAGCACTTCACCATGGGGTGCACCGGTGTTGTTTGTGAAAAAGAAAGATGGAACCCTACATTTGTGTATCGATTATCGGGAATTGAACAAGGTAACAATAAAGAATAAATATCCCTTACCCCGTATTGATGACCTGTTTGACCAGTTGCAGGGATCACAAGTGTTTTCCAAGATTGATTTGAGATCCGGGTATCATCAGTTGAAGGTAAAGGCGGAAGATGTTGAGAAACCGCATTCAGAACGAGGTATGGACATTTTGAGTTTCTTGTTATGCCATTTGGAGTGATTAATGCTCCGACAGCATTTATGGACCTAATGAACCGAATTTTTAAAACCTATCTCGACGAATTTGTGGTGGTTTTTATTGATGACATTTTGATATACTCTAAAGATAGACTTGAACATGAACAGCATTTGAGAACTGTCCTGCAAATACTTAGGGAAAGGAAATTGTTTGCTAAACTAAAGAAATGTGAGTTTTGGTTGGATGGAGTTGTTTTCTTAGGGCATGTGATCAACAAGGAAGGGATTTCAGTGGACCCATAGAAAATAGAGGCAATTGTGAATTGGCCTACACCGACCAATGTAACAGAAGTCCGCAGTTTTATGGCTTTAGCTGGGTACTACAGGAGGTTTGTGAAAGATTTTTCGAAAATAGTTGTGCCTCTTACCCAACTGATACGCAAGGGGCAACCTTTTGAGTGGAACGATGAAAGAGAATCAGCCTTTCATGAATTGAAAATAAGATTGACCACTGCACCGATTTTGACACTACCATCAGGTACGGAAAATTTTGTAATTTTCAGTGATGCATCTCATAAAGGTTTGGGTTGTGGGTTAATGGAGAACGGAAGGGTTATCTTTTACGCCTCTCGGCAGTTGAGGCCACATGAGCAAAATTACCCAACACATGATCTAGAATTGGTCGTAGTTGTTTTTGCTTTGAAAATCTGGCGGCATTATTTGTATGGGGCAAAGTGTGAAGTCTACACAGATCACAAGAGTCTGAAATACTTCTTTACATAGAAAGAGCTGAATATGCGACAAAGGAGATGGCTTGAACTGATAAAAGACTATGATCTTGAGATTCAGTACCACCCCAAGAAAGCCAATACAGTTGCTGATGCCTTAAGTAGAAAATCAACAGGAAGTATGGCTTGTTTGCTTACCGAGCAAAAAGAGATCTTGCAAGATTTTGAGAAGTCTGAAATTGAAGTGGTATTGTGTGAACAAGGCGGATTGATAGCCGCTATTACAGCCGAACCGGCAATCATTGAAGAAATTAAACAGAAACAGAAAGAGGACGGATTCCTCAAGAAAGTGATTGATGAGCTTGAGACAAGTCCGAAGGCAGAGTTTGGCATTGTAAATGAAGTCTTGAGGTATCGGAACCGAACGTGTATTCCAAATATTCCGGAACTAAAGAAAAGGGTTTTAGATGAAGCCCACAAATCAGTGTTTGCTATACATCCGGGCAATAATAAAATGTATCGGGATTTGAAACAAACCTATTGGTGGCCTAAAATGAAGAAGGAGATTGCAGAATATGTGTCCAAATGTCTTTAGTGTCAGCAAGTTAAAGCTGAACATCAGAAATCAGGCGGTCTACTGCAACCTCTCCCTATTCCTGAATAGAAGTGGGAACATGTGACTATGGATTTCGTTGTTGGCCTACCTCGGACTCCTCGAGGTATGGATTCTAATTGGATTGTAGTTGATAGACTGACTAAATCTGCACATTTTCTACCTATTAGAACTACGTTTAATGCTTATAGATTAGCTACCATATATGTTGATGAGATTGTCCGTTTACACGGAGTTCTGATATCTATTGTGTCGGATAGAGATCCGAAATTTGTATCTAGATTGTGGAAAAGTTTGCAGGAAGCTATGGAGACAGAACTAAGGTTCAGTACTACATTTCACCCACAGACAGATGGGCAATCAGAACGAACAATATAGACTTTAGAAGATATGCTTCGAATGTGTGCTTTAGATTTTCAGGGGAGTTGGGAAGACTATTTGTCCCTTGTAGAATTTGCATACAATAACAGCTTCCACTCCAGTATCGGTATGGCAACGTACGAGGTTTTGTATGGTAGGCGGTGTAGATCACCAATTTGTTGGACAGAAGGCGGGGATAGAGCTTTACTTGGGCCTGAAATTGTGCAAGACACTTCTGAAAAGATCAAAACCATTCAGCAAAGGCTCAAAACAGCTCAAGACCGACAAAAGAATTATGCAAATGTTTGAAGAAGACCTCTTGAGTATGAGGTCGGTGACCATGTGTTTATTCATGTGTCCCCAATGAAAGGCCAAGTCAGGTTTGGAAAGAAGGGCAAGTTGTCGCCCCATTACATTGGGCCGTTTCAAATTTTGGAAGAGCTTGGTCCGGTTGCCTATAGAGTTGTTTTGCCACTGGGATTTGAGCAAATCCACAATGTGTTTCATGTGTTGATGTTGAGGGGTTACCTCCGAGACCCATTTCATGTGATTGATCATCACCGGGTAGCTTTGGATGAGAATATGGAATATGCCGAATGGCCGGAATGAATTGTTGACCGGCAAGTGAAACAGTTAAGAAGCAAGTCTATCCCAATGGTGAAAGTGGAATGGAAAGAACACTATGGGACGGATGCTACATGGGAAAAAGAGGAGGAAATGCGACTACGCTACCCACATTTGTTTCCCGACAAAGGTAAAATAAGTTTGGAGGACCAAACTTCCTAAAGGGGGGAAGACTGTAATATCCCTGTCCTGTAGTATGATAATTGATCCTTAATATGAATATGATTATGTGTTTGATATGATTTTGTGTGCCATTATGTGAAAATATGTGGTTTTGAATTTCTATCTGTTCACCGTAGGAATATTTGTTTGATTATTTGCTTTGGAAATTAAATTGAAGGCCTTATCGGCTACAGAACCCGAAATTGATTACGCCATTGTGATTGGCATAATTTTTAGAGCCTACGGTGAAATTTAATTTGGAAATTGATTCGGATTAGATTAAATTGATTTAATTAATCATAAAGTGCTCAATTATTTATTATTAAATTAATGTGACTTAGTAGGACACTATGTACTCAAACATCCTCTTCGTTATTCTTCTTGGCTGATTCTAACTAAAGAAAAAGAGAGAGGGGTCGGCTAGAGAGAGAGAGAAAGAAGGAGAGTTGGGTGTTTGGCTCGATTTTGTGAAGATTGGAGGATTAAACTCAAGATTTTGCCGTGGATTGGGAGAATTAAACCTCTAGGTAAGTGAGTGCATGAATTGTAATTAGCAATTTTGTGAATTGAAGGTTGAAAAATGATTAAGAACATGAATTAAATTGTTTATGAGGAGATTGAGTTGTATGTGTTGAATTTAAAGTCAATAGATGCATGCATGTAGGAGATTACTATAAATTTCCATATTTGAACACAATGTGTATAATCTATGTTGAATCTTGTTTGAAATCCATGTATTTGATCATCTCTTCACCAATTAAGTTGATATGAATGAATATTTCTCACATGCAAGAGTAGATCATGGAGGTATGAGCTTTGCATGTTTGAATTTGATGTGTTAGTGATGAGTTTGGGTTAATTTGAGGCATGCATGTAAGTAATTCAAGAAATTGAGCTTCATTGTGTTGTAATTTGGTGTTGGTATCATGTTAGTATATGTATATATGAAATTTGAGCCATGGTATGCAAGAAATGTTGGTTAGAGTGTTGAATTCCAGCTCAAGAACCATTATGGAAAACCCAGAATTTTTTATGTCCGCTCGAGCGGGGGAACCACCGCTCGAGCGGGGATTTCGAGCCCCCAGTATTTTCTTGCAGGCATGGTGTCCGCTCGAGCGGGGAAGTTCACGCTCGAGCGGGGAGCTATGTAGGATGAACTTCCGCTCGAGCGTCTGAGTTCACGCTCGAGCGTAAAAATGATACAACCAGCACTTTTGCAGACCTAATGGGTCCGCTCGAGCGGGGACCCTGTTTTCTGAAATTTTGAAAGTGTGTTATGTGTTTCGTTTTCCGTTCTCTTTCATTTTGCAAGCACTCTTAGGCATGCATTAAGCATTGTAATTGAGTTAAAGAGATAGGAATGAAGCCTAAAGAGGAATATGTGAATTAAAGAGCAGATTGAATCGTTTATGACCCATATGTGCTATATGATGTGTAGGGTCAAGCTCCAGGGCAAATCCACAAGCCGATCACTGTGAGTAATATCTTAACAAAATATTTGAAATATGTTGTTGTCCAATTGTTTATTTCTATGTAAGTTTTGTAAGTTCATTAATTTGAATGGTGGACACCGATTGACATGAATAATTAGGCCGAATGCCGATTGACATAAATGATTGAGCCGAAGGCCGATTAACATGAATGATTGGGCCGAAGGCCGATTGACATGAATGATTGGGCCGAAGGCCGATTGACATAAATGATTGGGCCGCAGGCCGATTGACAAGAATGATCGGGCCAAAGGCTGATTGACATAAATGATTGGGCCGAAGGCCGATTGATACAAGTGATTGGGCCAAAGGCCGTCTATTGTAACTGTTTCAAAGATTGCTTATGTATCTTCCTTATTTGATATTATTCGCTGAGCTTTCGCTCACGCTCATTCATGTACATGTAGGTGAGCTAAGGGACGTCCAAAACCAGCCTCGGTGAAATTATGAGAAACAGTCAAAGTTTTAAGGAGTCATCCCAAACGTCTCGCGCACGAGACTGTCTTCGTCTTTGTTCCTTGTTTATAGTTTTGTTATGTTGGCGAAAGTATTGGTCTACTTTTGTATATAAGTCTTGGGTTCGACTGACTTAAACTTGTATGACCCTGTATGTACAGTGTTCGGTGTTAGTACATATTTTGATGGGAGTTATTAACATATAAATGTTTGGAATATTATGGTGTGCATATAAGTACAGCTCTATGGACAAAGTTTTAAATTTGCTTCCGTTTGGCCCCTTTACTCTGATGAGTTTTGTTTTATTTGGTTTGAGGCCGTAGGTAATCTCGTGATTACTGGCCGGTTATGGCCTTAACTCATAGGGGCGGGTTCGGGTCGTGACAGGTTGCCTTTGATTCCGGTACATTTCTAATATTTAAGGATCAACACCTATGGCTCTCATCTTTTCTTCCTTTCTACCGTTCCTCCCTTTACAACCTTAGAAAGCACGCCAAGAAGTCCTTTAAACTCCTTCATAACCTGACTTTGACCCTGTGGAACGCCGTCATATCCCACGCTAATCTCGACCTCAATCTGTATGGTTTCCACCCGTTTTACATGGACGTCAAGTCTTGTTCTACATGGATGTCAGGTCTCCAGATTTGGATTTAGATTTGGATTCTAAAGGCAGAAGAGAGAGAGAGAGAGACAGAGACTGTTTCTGGGTTTGGTTTCTGAGAGAGAGATAGAGACTCCTCCTCCGACACCGCTGGTGACGACAAACTTAGTTTGGTTGCTTTTTAAAAATCGGCGATCCGAAAGAGAGAGAAAGAAAGAGAGTTGGAAAAGAAATGGTTTGGTTGCTTTCGTGAGAAATGATCGTTCATTCTAGAAGAGAGAGAGAGAGATGATAGAAAAAAAAAATAGTAATTTAGAAATAAAATAATTATAATAATTATGACGAATAAAAAAGTAATATGTGTATCAAATAAGTGTAAAAAATTAACAGAAATAAACAAAAAAAGACGGAAGGTCAACATTGGGATACGGTTAAAAATTCAAGATTTAAATTATTAAAATTAAAATGTTAGAATTTAATGTGAAAAATACGTGAAATCTTGAGATTTTTTTTATAATTTGTCCAAATATATATTGTTAGATTGTGATTATTCAATTTAATATTAATTTTTTAATATTTTATTAACATTCTTCTACCCCTTGACCAAAATAATAATAATAAATAAAAAAACACAAAGTTTGAGATAGAGAAAACCATGCATGCCCATGCTTGGAGCGCAAAGGGCACAACAAAGATCATACTAATGTATGTATATAGTTTCGATGAAAAGAGCACTACTTATGCGCACCGACAGTCATACCCGTTGTCAGAAAATATGTTCTATCGAAGAAAATAAGGAAAAACTACATATCAGAGATTTTTTTTTTTCCCGAAATTAATTATAAATATATGTAAAAGATTATATTTTTATTAAAATTTAATATTAAATTAAAATTTTTTTTTTACAGACCCATAGAAATGAAATTACTCCATAAAACAAAGGGTAATTTCGTCATTTCATCAATGTCCTCATACAAAACTGAGTTCAAACCCTGGGAGCTTCTATTTGCACATCCCTCATCCTCTTTTTACACACACTAAATAAAAATTATTTTTATTTTAATTTTATTTTTAAGTGAAATTACTATTTTGGACATAAAATAAACACATTCGGAAGTTGATTGTCGAAAAATTGAAAAACATTCGGAACTCAACTTCCGAACAAGTTATTTAGTTTCGGAAATCAACTTCCGAACCAATTGTTTATTTTCGGAAATCAACTTCCGAACCAATAAAAGATGTGTAAAGAGGGGAAGGTGTGTGTGCAAATAGAAGCTCCCTTCAAACCCTCCATATGTAAAAAGCCCTTAGTTTCATTTGGGTAATAATATGGTCGGACATTGGGCCGAGTAGGGGAGGGAAGACGATGAAAAGGTGATAGTAGCTCCAACCTCAGGAGAAGTTATTTAAGGCTTTTTGGAAACAATGGTAAAAAATTAATTTTTTGACCATTTAATTTTTTTTAATTAAAAAAATCAACTTTTTTATTCAAAATAATTCAGTTTTTTATCAAAAAAGACATTACAAAAGTTAAAAAAGTCAAAAAATTAATTCTTTATTAATTTTTTAAAACACCATTGAGTGGTCTAAATATTACTTTACACCATATAAATCATGTCAAGTGTCATATTATCTTTTCACAGGGGAGAAAAAGTAATGAAACTCATTATTTTAGCCAATGCATGATATGTTGGAACACTATTTATGGAGCAAATTATAATTTCCCCTACTTCAGAGAGATTCTAGCGCAATCCGGCAAAAGGTTAGAGAGAGAGAGAGAGAGAGAGAGAGAGAGAGAGAGAGAAGGGAGGGGGGGGGGGGGGGGGGGGGCCTTGATCAGGGGAATCCATGTGACAACACATAGAGAAAATTCAGTATTGTGATCATCTACGATGAAGACTCTCTCTCTCTCTCTCTCTCTCTCTCCAACTTGCTTTCCCAAGATTGTTGTCTTATTGTTGTTGTTTTGTTTTTTAGGGCTGTTTTTAAAAGATGGAAATAAACAATTTTTATTTTTATTTTTTTTTGACTTTTTCACAAATGTATTTGAAAAGTGTTAATTTAACAATTTTTTTGTCTTTTAAAAATTATTATAATATGGTGTCACATTATTTTGTAAAAATTGTAAAATTCTCATATTATTTTCATACATATTTTTGAAATTACCATTTTATCTTCCATTAACATTTTCCAAATGGAATGGATTTTTTTTTAGTCCACTTTGGGTGTGTTTGATTGGACGGACTGGATAAGGGGGGATTAAAATCCATCAAACTTGAGTCCTGGGACTGTGAATCCCTCGGACTATTTGGTTGGATTGGATATGTATCATGTGTTTGTTTTTTCATGAGATCATATGTCTGGAAAGGACTATTTTTAGTGAATCCAATATTTGGTTGGACGGACTGGATAGGATAAATGAACAAAAGACTATTTTACCATTTTTCAATTGTTTACTAAGTAATAACAATATTAAACATATCTTTAATATTTTAATTCTTTTTAGCTAGATTAAATAAAAATGTATTTTATTTTATTTTTTACACAATTAAATAAATTTATTTTTTAAAAATTAAATAAATAAATAAAATATCAATAAAAATTTATATTATTTTTTTAATTAAAATTTTAAATAAATTTGTTTTTAAAAATAATAATAATTAAACAATGAAATTAAATAAAACATCTATTAACATTTAAATAATGAAATTAAATAAAATATAAACAAAATTTTAAAATAAAACATCAATAAAAAATTATTTAAAATAAATAAATAAAACATCAATAAAAGTTAAATAAAATTATTTTATTTTTAAATTGAGACATTTAAATTTTATTGAATTTTACTAAATATAATACATAATTAAATAGTAGAAGGTCAAAATGGTCATTTCACTACCTAATCCCAACAGTAACTAATCCCCCAAAAATTGTCCCACACCCCCCCTAGGATAATATAATCCCCCATATGGGGGATAAGGAGTCCGGCCGGACTCCATGTCCACCGGACTATAAAAAAAACAAACATCGGATTGGATTTACTGTGCGGATTACAATCCACACAGTAAATAATCCCCCCATTTATCCCCCCAATCAAACACACCCTTTGTGAATTAAATCATACTGTTTGGCTTGTGGGGTCTATCACGGATCTCGTTTTGATAATTTTAATTTAATGTATATAACTCATCGATTATTTCATTCCAATAAAAAATTACTTTTATCGGATATCGATAGCCCCTTGATCAGAACACATTTTTATCAATATTGATAGCCCCTTAATCTAAAAAATTTTTTGTTAACAATTTGTTTTTAAAATCATATTTACTATTGAAAAAAATATGTTCCAATCAAGGGACTATCGATATCTGATCAACGTGATTTTTTTTCTAGAGACGAAGTACTTGACGAGCTCTACATATAAAACGGTTCGGATCATCAAAATAGAACCCATGATGACCCCAAAGGCTTGATAATACAATCCAATTTACAAAATGAACTGGAAAGAAGTCCATCCCTTTCCAAATTACCATGTTAAAAAAAGTGGGGGTGTTTCAATAATTTCACTTGTTGGCTTATTTCTATCTTCTTAGATGCACATATGCTCAAAAAAGCTAACTTTTTGCTCATTTGAGAAAAAGGTAAATTACACTTACATCCTCTAAGGTTTGAATTTAATACATATCACTCCTGAGGTTTGAGAAATTACACTAACCCCTTGTCATTGTATTTAGACAGAATAAAGACATTGAACTCAAACACATTTTTTTTCTTCTTTTCTTTTTTTTTCTTTTCATTTGCTTACTTTTTTTTTTCAATGTAATTTCCTTTATTTTTTCACTGGGAGTTGTTACCTTTTATATAAGGAATGGAGTTTGTAAAATGAGATTATTAACTACGATGGTGATAATGTAATTTCCAAAATGTTGGGGGGGGTGGGATGTAATTAGATCAAATTTGGGTGCTATCATATAGCTTTGTATCGGCTAAGTTCACGAGTTGGAGATAAATGGACTCAAACTACTGACATTCGCCATAGGGTAAACCACCGCCTCTCGGGTCCCTCGACTGATTCTACCATAGAAGCCAACGATAGACAATAACTTCCCCCCGAACACAGCTTACAACTTTCATCGTACTGTGCTCTCCAAAGAGCAACTCTTCTCAAAATCTCACTCAAGGAGTGCTGAGTTGGAATCCCATTCTAACTAAGGATTCTTATATGGTTCCGGAGGATCTAACTACAGGAGAACCAGGAACAGAGAGCTTTCCCCCAGAGGTGTTAGTGTAATTTATCCTTGAAAAAAAGTAAGAAGCTAGCTTATTTCTAACTTCCCAAAATGCCTCTTAATTGTTGCTTTTTATTGTTTCATCAAAACATTTTAGGGAATCATTGGTACACACCTTTGTATCATATGTACCTTATAATTAAAGAAGAAAAAAATAGCATAATTTCATACGTTTTAAGTCATAACTAAAAAAATAAAATAATAACCAAACACCATATAACTAAAAATTTTATGAGTCATGATTAAAATAATATCATAACTAAAAAAAAAAAATTAGTCAAAACTAAATTAAAAAAAAATGACATAACTAGAGATATATATAGTAAAATTTCTCAACATTTTAATACCAACAACATTACGAACAGAGTTCAAAAGAAGGAAAAAAAAATTACGAACACATAATTACTTAGAAATTACTCAAAAATATTACCTTACGGATAAGTCTCAATCCCAAAGTGGATGTGTTTTGACGGTATAAGTCGTTCATTTTATTCTTAGATGTATAAATTATTTATTAAAAAAACTAAATTAATTTGATAATTATAATTTATAATTTTATTAGATTTGTTAGGGAAAAAGATTAAATAGTTTATTTGTAAAATCCTTTGCTTCCATTTTGCCAAAAAATATTATCAAAACATGTAAATATTTTATGAAATCAATATGATTTTTTCATAGATGATTTATAAACATATTCAAACAAAATTAGTGATTTAAATTGTTAAAGTCAGCTGCGTAATAAGCGTAGAATACCCAACACCCCCTCACGTACTTCGTGGACAGGAAAGAACCCACAATCTTTTCAATAATACATTCTCTAGGCCTTCTTTCTCTTTCTTAGTTATGGAATTCATTTTGGTTAGCTATGAAGCAAAAGAAGGAATCAATTAGATGTAGGGAAATATGCACCATATTATAAAAATGTGTAATTTTATTATAAAATTTTATAATGTTAATTATAAATTGGTAAAATAAAATATCTAAAATTTTATTGTTGATGCTGTAAAAATTTGTGATTTGGTTACGACATTTTTTGTTATCTTAATTTGTGATGAAATTACGTATATTGCAATTGATATTACAAAATTTTATAATAAAATTACACATTTTATAATAAAATACTTTAAGAATACACACCGTAATATTTCCCATATGACGATTTTTCACTATTTAATAATTTTCTTTAGATTGAATGTCATAGTTTAATTGAAAGTCTTACATTATAATTCAATTTGTTTATCTTTTACGATTTTGAATGTAAATTATTCATCATAATAACAGCGGTATGATTTTGTCATACTTGTATTTAAATAAATAAATGATAATATGATGTGATAAAATTACATGATTACAATTATCAGATGTAATTACTTTTAAAAGTGATTTATACATTGGTACTTGCAAAATAAACAAACCTAATTATCGAATTGCCACTTGTGATGAGTTTACATGATCAAAACAAAACGATTCAATCTTCTCCCTTGTTGAATTTTCTCTCCTATTTGAAAAGAAGTTGGACTATGGCTTCGTTTGGGAAGAAGGGTTGGGTTGGGTTCGGTTTGAGGTTATTTTTTAGTCATATAAAAACAAAATAAGATTTTTTAACTTAATAAGACAAAATATCACATTCAACCCATAATCATTACATTCTTTCTCTCATAAAAAGTTAAAAAAGTCAAAAAATCATTTTCAAACGAGACTTTTTAGTTCCAAGTTAAAATAGTTAAAGGGTCAAAAAGCTAAAAAATCAACCTACTTCCCAAACAAACCCTATATGGGCATGTTTTGGTGCATGTCTTTTAAAGATGAAAGTTGTTAATTAGAAAGCAAAATTAAACCATCTTCCTCCAATTTATAGATATCAACTTAGCCATTGTTTGGGAAGTGGGTTTGGTTGGGTTTGAGGCTAAAATAATCACAACAAATAAAATAGGCTTTTTAGTCCCAATAAGATAAAACATCACATCCAACCCATAATCATTACATTATTTCTCTCACAAAAAAATCAAAAAAATAAAAAAACTTAAAAACTTTTTCCAAATCAGACTTTTTAGTCCTATGCTAAAATAGTTAAAAAAATCAAAAAATTAAAAAGTCAATTCACTTCTCAAACCAAGCCTTATAGTGTCAAATAATCTAGCACATATTTCCATAAAAATAAATAAATAAAACAAAACAAAACTATGAGCAACTTAAAAAAGCAATAAAAGGAGCCTAAAAGTACAATTTTGGAATTTGATAAATGTTTTTAATGACATTTATTATCAAAATAGTTGTATATGTTTTATAAAAATACATGCTGTAAAAAAATATAATTATTATCATTATTTCGTAAAAAACAAGCGATGTCATAAATTAGGTAGAGCTTAGAATTTTGGAGTTTGGAACTTTCTAGGATCATCATACAATTGATTTGCAAAATACAAGTGGGGGAAATGATGAAGATGTAGAACCATCAATTGTATCATTTCCTTGATTTGCTTATGTATGCATGTGCCACTGGTTCACTTCTGGGTAGATATGATCAATTTTGTTGTTACTCTCAACCGGTTTCAGAATAAGTAGATTTTAAAATATTTTTAAATTTTTATTATGTTCTTTTAATTTTTTTATGTAATTTGATTTTAAATTTAAATAAAAATTTTGATTTGATACGAATTATTTTAACATTTTCATTAAATTTTTATTAATTTTTAAAAGAATTTTTATTCTTGTCCTAATTTTTTTTTCTTTTCACCAATTTTGATGAAAAAAAAAAATCACTTTGCTTGGTTTGGGTTTTCTAAAAACAATTTTTAGAAAATTTTATTTTTTTGCTTTCCGTATTTTTTTGTTTTTACTAATTGTTTTTAATATTTGAGTGGGAAAATAATGGTCTGGTACCGTGCCGGACAGATTTGGCCGGATAGAGTTACGCCGGGCAAGATTTTGGCCGAGCAGGTACTGGGTTGAGAAGGTGCTCGGTTAAGGCACCGATTTGTGTGAACCGAGCTGCATGCTTTGCAGGAAGGCCGACCAGCCAAGCAGATGACCGGCGCCAGGAAGGGCGTAGTCGACCGAGCTATGAGTTTGTTCGGCAGGAAGGCCGACAAAGGTGAATGCGAGATATCTCGAACACGGTCCAGCCGGGATGCTGCGTAGCCCGGTTCCCTCAAGCTTAGCCAGCGGCGTGCTTGGGCATGAAGCACAGCCCGGCTATGGATTGGGCAGCTCGGCTGCCGGGCTCCAGCAGAGAAGGCTGGCATTTGGGATTAGGTAATGTCCAGCATGGTGTGACCTGACAGAGGCATGGTTTATGTGCTGACAGATGGGATAGCAGAGCCACGTGTTGAGAGATCATTGGGAGTAGATATGAGGCGCAGAGAGGTATATAAACAATTCGGCGCCACCCCTTAAGGGGATGGACAATTTTTGTAAGTGAGACTTACACTCAAACACTCTCCCTTCTCTCTAGTCATTTTTCCAAGTGTGTGGTTCTAACTTGAGCGTCGGAGGTGTTTTCCGGCCACACACCGCCGGGTAGCTCACCGCTTTTGCGCTTTCAGGTGATCGGACAGCTGAGGAACTGGGAAGAAAGGAAGTGCGGGTAGCCGGAATATTTTCCCCCCGTACAATTGGCGCCGTCTGTGGGAAGCTTGCAGATAAAACCTTGTCTTCTGGGTTCATCTGATCGTCGTTCATGGCGCACAACGAGGAGTTTCCGTTGTCCGCTGTCGACGGAACCACCCCGGAGTTTGTCCGGCAGAGAGAAGGACTCCCGTCCATCCTTCCGATGGCGAACCTGGAGACGGCCACCGGAGGACAGGCGGGAGACGCGCGGGATAAGCGCAGAAGAAGTCATGGCCGTTCCCGTAGTCCAAACGGTCACCGACGGCGGAGAGAGTCACACTCCAAACGCCTGGAACACAAGTTGCGGGACCAAGATGCCGTCATCCGGCGAATGGCGGCAGAGATGGAGGAGCTCAAGCAGCGTTACAAAGGGAAGGGTGTAGCTGGAGTGGGTGACCACAGTGAGCGCACCCCATCCCGCCGTTCAGCCCCCTCCCGCCGTTCAGCCAGCCAGAGTCAGAGGCACACTCCGGCAATCTCTATTACCAGGAGCTACAGAGATGGTGATTCCGACTTGCACGCAGAGAAGTCCAACGCGCAAGATAGCACTTACAGACCCTCACGTCCGGGGACAACGTCGAGGTATTCCTATTCCGCCTGTACAGAGGATTTGCGGACAGTTCTAAAGGAACGGGCTCGCCGGCGGGAAGCTCAGAGGGTGCCGGCGTTCCAGCGGTTATCCTACGGAGCCCACGCCAGCGAGGAGGTCGGAATGCCTCCACCGCGTCAAGCGGCGCCACTCCTTCTAGATACAGATTTGGCCAGGTTGAGCGCCACTCCTTTTTCACTGGAGATAGAAGCAGCGCCGCTTCCGGCGGGATTCCACCAGCCAAAGTTTACCCTTTACGATGGAAAGACCGATCCGTACATGCATGTAAGTCATTTCCGACAGGTTATGGCCGGACACCGGCGGAATGATGCTCTTATGTGCCTTATCTTTCCGTCGAGTTTGGGCGAATTGGGATTGAAGTGGTTCGGAAGGCTACCGGAGGGAAGTATTGAAAGGTGGCAACAGCTGGCAGAAGCCTTCGTAACGCGTTTCACGACTAACACCAAAACTCCTAAGGAAGTTGATCACCTCCTGAGTATCAAGATGGAACCGAGCGACACACTCAAGGCGTACAACTCCAAGTATTGGGAGACTTTCAATGAGATACTGGACTGCCCGGTCAACCTTGCTATCGTACAGTATAAGCGTGGGCTCCCGGTCGGACATAGACTGCGAGACTCACTTACCATGCAACAACCTACGACCATGGGACAGCTTATGCAGCGCATCAATGAGCATATCCGGGTAGAGGATGATGCCTCGGCCTCAACCGAGAAGGCAGCCCCGGTCGTAACGCCCAAGAGGTTGGCAGGAAAAGTGCATGCAGTCGGGCAAGAGTCCGGCCGATCTAATGACCGAGCTGAAGAGTCAGACCGAGGTTCAAACCGCAAGAACCGGGGTAGGGAGCGGCGTAATGACAGGAATGATTACCGCCGGGATGACTACCCCCAAGATGATGTGGCCGATGCAGGCAGAAGGTTGAAAAGCAAGAACAGGCATCACCACGGTCTTCAAAATTCCAATCTATCGCATACTTAGTGAAATCCGTGACGAGGAGTACGTCCGGTTTCCTGCTAAGTTAGGCGACGGGCAGAGAGGCTTCAATTCCAAGTACCGTTGTACCTTTCACCGGGAACGTGGCCACCGAACAGAGGACTGTCTGCCTTTGAGGCAACACTTAGAAGAGCTAGTGGCAGCTGGGCATCTGGACCTCTACATTGATGGAGGAGTTAAGGCAAAACAGGTTCCAGTTGATCCACGCGGACCGGATGACCGGGAGGCACCTCCACAAGGGGTTATGAATGTCATCCACGGCATAGTGGAACCGGCGCGTGTTTGCGAGCTTCGTGGTATGATTAAGAAGGCAGAACACATGAGGGAAGTTTTGTCAGTTCAGCCTGCGCTCAAAAGGGGGAAGACAGAAGTAAAGGATGTAATCAGCTTTTCCTCAAAAGATTTGGAGCGCATACAGACACCGCACAATGACGCTTTAGTAGTAACTCTCCGCGTCAATAATTTTGAAGTTAAAAGGATCTTGATCGATCAAGGAAGTTCGGTCGAGATCATGTATTACGACGCTTTCAAACAGCTCAAGCTCCGAGACACGGATTTGGCCCCAGCAACTTCGCTATTGGTCGGTTTCAACTCACAACCGGAGTGGCCTTTGGGAAAAATTATCCTGCCGGTTAAAGCGGGATCAGTGGTCAAACAGGTTGAGTTCTGGGTATTGCAGGTGCCATCTACTTACAATCTGATCCTTGGCAGGGGCTGGCTTCATGCTATGCAAGCCGTGGCATCAACCTTTCACCAAGTGATGAGATTCCCCTCAGCTATGGGGGCAGTTGAGGAGATTGGGGGCGATCAGGTTATGTCAAAACAGTGCTTTGTGGCGGTCAATAGAAGCCGGGCTGCCAAGGGATTTGTTCAGATGATTAAGGGACCGGAGGACCGGGTAGTGCTAGATGATGTGGGCACTAAGGCAGAAGACAAAGCCGTGGAAGGATTGGTGGAAGTGCGAATTGATACCGAGCAGCCGGACAAGTTCTTCTTGCTCGGCTCCACCCTCACAGCACAAGAAAGGACCGAGATGGTGGAATTCCTTATGGCCAACATTGAAGTTTTCGCATGGTCGCCTTATGACATGCCCGGCCTCGATCCAAACTTTATCTGCCATCATCTCAATGTCTTCCCCGGAGCCAAGCCGGTCATTCAGCGAACAAGGAGGTCAGCATTGCATCACGCCGAGGTAGTGGCGGAGGAAGTCAAGAATCTGCTTGAGGCGCAAGCAATTCAGGAAGTTCACTATCCTCGGTGGATTTCAAATACAGTCGTTGTACCGAAGAAGAATGGGAAGTGGCGGGTCTGCGTTGATTACAAGACCGTCAACCGTGCCTGTCCGAAAGACAGCTTTCCTTTGCCTAGAATTGACCAGCTTGTGGATTTGACGGCTGGCCATGACAGGCTAAGTTTCTTGGACGCTTACCGGGGCTATCATCAGATTGCCATGCACGGCCCCGACCGAGAAATCACTTCATTTACTACACCAAGGGGACTCTTCTGCTACCGAGTTATGCCTTTTGGTTTAAAGAACGCCGGGGCAACTTTCCAGAGGATGGTGACCAAGATGTTTGCTCCTTTGCTGGGCCGGACAATGGAGGCTTACATTGATGACATGGTGGTGAAGAGCAGGCAACAAACAAATCATTTGTCCGACCTAGCCGAGATGTTTGCCATCCTCAAGAAGCATAAGTTGCGCCTGAATGCGTCCAAGTGTGCCTTCGGTGTGGGATCCGGGAAATTTTTAGGATTCTTAGTCACAAACCGAGGTATTGAGGCGGACCCTACACAAATCAGAGCCGTACAAGAGTTAAAGCAGCCTAGCTCGGTGAAAGACGTGCAACATCTGGCCGGAATGGCCGCCGCGCTTAATCGATTTATAAGCCGGTCATCAGATCGCTGCCGTCCTTTCTTTCAGTCCTTGAAGTCCAAGTTCTCATGGGATGAAGAATGCGACCGAGCGTTGGCCGAGCTCAAGGAATATCTGTCTTCAGCGCCATTGTTGGTAACGCCGGTGCCCGGAGAAGAACTTTATCTTTATCTGGCCGTATCGCAGCATGCAGTCAGTGCGTTGCTTGTTCGGGCTGTAGGAATCAAGCACCTCCCCATCTTTTATGTTAGCAAGACTTTACTACCGGCAGAGACTAGGTACCTGCCTCTTGAAAAGCTTGCTTTGGCATTAATGATGGCTTCAAGAAAGTTGGCGTACTACTTTCATGCACATACTATCGTCGTCTTGACCGAGTTCCCCCTCAAAGCTTTATTTGAACGGGCGGATTTTTCTGGGCGAGTTCTTCAGTGGGCGGTCGAGTTGGGGCAGTTTGATGTGAAGTATCAGCCGCGCACTGCCATCAAAGCCCAAACTTTGGCTGACTTCGTTGCAGAATTCTCACTTGGAACTCATCCGGTATGCCCGGTCGATATTACCGCGACAGATGATGAGGTGCGCGCCAGTTCATCAGAGATACTACCACCTGGAGGGGTTCGCGGCGCGGACTTAGCGCGCACCACCGCAGTGGCCTACACTTCTACAATGCCAACAACCGGTGACGCGATGACAGAGTTGGGTGTTGTTATTCCACCAACTCTGCCCGGTACCGCATCACCAAGGGGGGAAGTCATGGAACTACTCAGCACAGAGCCTGCGGCCGGCGTAATACCGCAGTCTGGTGATTCGCCTACGGACTTAGGCGTGGCAGACCGACTTGCTGAGTCCGGTGCCGAATCACCAAGGGGGGCTGGAGTGGGGCCAGTGAGCGCAGAACTTGAAACCGGACGGCTGAGCAACCTTGATTGTAGCGCCCCTCACCACTCGCAGGATCCATCAGTTTGCTGGAAGCTTTTTGTGGGGGAAATGTGGAAGCTTTTTGTTGACGGGGCGTCCAATCGTCACGGTGCTGGGCTGGGTATTGTTCTTATCTCCCCAAATGGCCTAACCATTGAACATTCTATCACCCTTGGCTTCCCAGCATCTAACAACGAAGCTGAGTATGAGGCCCTTCTGGCTGGGCTCAAGAGCGCAATCCAGATGAAGGCTGCCGAGCTAATGGTGTACAGTGACTCCCAACTTGTGGTTAACCAAGTTTCTGGGATCTACGAGGCAAAGGATGACCGCATGGCGAAGTACCAAGCTCTGGTCAGGGAACGCATCAAGCAGTTTCAGGCAATCAGAGTCCAACAGATCGGCCGAGAAGAAAACAGCCGAGCTGATGAGCTGGCCGGCCTGGCATCGATGGTAGATAGTACGTCTCCAAATCCCTTGTTAATTGACTTTCTTCCACGACCAAGCATTGAAGATACCGGGCAGACGGGAGTACTCTGCGCCGAGCTGGGTCCGTCATGGATGGATCCAATCATTTTGTTCCTCCGAGACCGGATTCTACCAACCGAGAAGAAGGAAGCACACAAATGCCGGGTAAAGTCAGAGCGGTTTTGGCTCTCTCCATCTGGCGCGTTGTATAAGAAGTCCTTCTCTGGTCCTTACTTAAAGTGTGTGCACCCGAGCAGTGTGGATGCATTCCTGCACGAAATTCACGAAGGCATTTGTGGCAGCCACACCGGGGGCAGATCCTTGGCCTACCGAGCTATTTCACAAGGCTATTGGTGGCCGTACATGCAAGCTGACGTGCAAAAATATGTCCGGAAATGTGAGAAGTGCCAGAAATTTGCACACCAGATCCACCAGCCGGCCAGAGAACTTCTTCCCCTCACCAGCCCTTGGCCTTTTGCGATGTGGGGGCTAGATATAGTGGGACCCCTCCCAACTGCACCGGGCAACCGCAAGTTCTTTATCGCGGCAACGGACTACTTCACCAAATGGGTTGAAGCCGAACCTTTGACAACTATCAAGGAAAAAGACGTGAAGAGGTTTGTCTGGCAGAATGTGGTAACGCGGTTTGGCGTCCCCAAGATCTTGATTTCTGACAACGGCACCCAGTTTGACGGTCGCCTATTCAGAGGTTTTTGTGAAGATTTAAAGATTGAATTCTACAACTCCACTCCGGCTTACCCACAGTCCAACGGTCAAGCCGAGGCGTCGAACAAGATTATATTGGATGGGTTAAAGAAAAGGTTGGAAAAGGCAAAGGGAAAGTGGGCCGAGGAACTTCCCAGCGTCCTTTGGGCGTACCGTACTACCCCGCGGCGTTCTACCGGGGAAACTCCATTCGCTTTGGCTTATGGCATGGAGGCAGTCATTCCCTTGGAAGTCGGCATGCCCACCCTCAGAAGTGAAAGCTTTGAGCCTGCTCTGAACACCGAGGCTATTGCTCTGGAATTAGACCTGGCTGAAGAGCGCCGGGAAAAGGCTCTCATCCATGTGGCAGCCTACCAGCAAGAACTCTCCAGGAAGTACAACAAGATGGTGCACCCCAGACCGTTCAAGGTGGGTGATTGGGTCCTGAGGAAAGTTATGGGAAATACCCTGGTGCCAGGAGAAGGCAAGCTAGGGGCAAATTGGGAAGGACCATACAAGATAACCGGTCTGGCGGGCAAGGGGGCATACCACCTGGAGGACTTGGATGGTAGAGCAATACCTCGGCCATGGAATGCGGCCAATCTCAAAGTGTACTATTTCTAGCTATTGTTTTGTTCGCAAAGAAGGAGCTTTTTGCATTACACTTCATAATGTAATTCTTTTTTGTCAATATATACAAGTGTCCTTTGCCTTCGTAATTTGATGTTTTGTTCAAACTAAGCATGCCCAACCGAGATGTTTTGCTCCGGTTGGAAGAGTTGGTGTTTTGCCCAACTTTGGATTCCCAACCGAGATGGATTAATCCGGTTGGAAGAGTTGGTGTTTTGCCCAACTTTGGATTCCCAACCGAGATGAATTAATCCGGTTGGAAGAGTTGGTGTTTTGCCCAACTTTGGAATTCCCAACCGAGATGTTTTGCTCCGGTTGGAAGAGTTAGTGTTTTGCCCAACTTTGGAATTCCCAACTGAGATGTTTTGCTCCGGTTGGAAGAGTTGGTGTTTTGCCCAACTTTGGATTCCCAACCGAGATGAATTAATCCGGTTGGAAGAGTTGGTGTTTTGCCCAACTTTGGAATGCCCAACCGAGATGGATTAGTCCGGTTGGAAGAGTTGGTGTTTTGCCCAACTTTGGATTCCCAACCGAGATGGATTAATCCGGTTGGAAGAGTTGGTGTTTTGCCCAACTTTGGAATTCCCAACCGAGATGGATTAATCCGGTTGGAAGAGTTGGTGTTTTGCCCAACTTTGGAATTCCCAACCGAGATGTTTTGCTCCGGTTGGAAGAGTTGGTGTTTTGCCCAACTTTGGATTCCCAACCGAGATGGATTAATCCGGGTGGAAGAGTTGGGGTTTTGCCCAACTTTGGAATTCCCAACCGAGATGCTTTGCTCCGGTTGGAATTTTTAGTGTTTTATCCAATTTTGAATTCCCAACCAAGATGTTTTGTCCGGTTGGATGGATTAATGTTTGTGCAAGTTAGATATTTCTTGCCGAGATGAATTACCTCGGTTGGAGATGGTATGATCTGGTCTCTCAACCGAGGTGATGTATCCCGGTTCAGTGAGTTGATGTTTTTATGAAGCTCAAGCAAACCGTGCAAACACTTCATAAAAGTTAAGCTTTTTCATTAATTCGAAATGAGTACAAATGTGAGACTTAGCCCGGGTAGATCAAAAACAAACAAAAGCAAGTTCAAAGAGAAACTAAGCAAGGGGGGAGAGGTTGTCAAATTCATCTTCAATGTTGACCGGTGCATTCCTCTCTTGATCACCGGGCTCATTCTGGACATTCTGCTCGGGGCTGCTTCCTTCACCGGCGTCTGCAGCCGTCTCTCTAGCAAGCTCTTCCTCGGCCTCTGCCTGCAACGTAGTGAAGACGTCGTTGGCATAGGGCACAAGGTAGACCGGCAGAAAGGCTTTTGGTGTGGAGGCAAACACATCGGTTTCAGGGCCCTGACCGAGCTTAGAGCAAGCTTCCTTCCAGCCGGCCTTGAAGTATATGTCCTGGGTTGCAAAGACCTGCTTTTTGTAGTTGTCTTCTGCTTCTTTGAAGCCTGCATTGTTGGCATCTTCGCAGTCTTTATCCCTGGACTCTTTCAGCGCGTTAAGCTCGGCTTGGAGTTCATCTCGTTTCTTCTCGGCCTCATTCAGCTGGCCGAGCAGTCTGTTGTTTTCGGTGCTAGCCTGGTCGAAAGATGCCTTTGCCCGTCCCAGCTCGGTCTGAAGGCTCTCAACTTGGCTGGCTGTATCAGTTGCCCTCTGCCTAAGTCGGTGGATGCGCTCCATCACGAGGTGCTGTTTCTGGATGGCCTGCAAGAAAAAAAAAAAAAAACCTTGATCAGCAAAGAAACCGGGCAAACACTTGGAAAATTCTGGGAGTAGGTTGGGGTGCTTACCCTGGTCATTGACTTCACGGCCGATTTGACCAGCCGGGTGTCTGGAACGTGGTCACTTCCAACCACGTCAGACGGCAGCAGGAGTGCCTTTGACAGGTCGAAGGCCAACAGATGTTCCTTGTCGCCTTTGACCGAGGCGTTGGCCGGGATGTCGGCACCCCGGTGTTTCAACAGCGGGTGCCAGGCCGGTACGGTGCTGGCTTGTGCAGCAGGTTGCTCGGTTTCTAGCTCAGCCACCAGCTCGGCTGAGGGATCTGGCCGAGCGCTTTTTCCACCCCGGCGCTGCGTAGGTTCTCGGCGGGGTTGGCCGGTTGCAGGTGTGGCGAGGCCAATCACTGCGCCGCTGGATTGACCGGCCGCGGATGAGGGAGTGCTGACACCCGGTAGCTCGGCTGAGGTGGCAGTTAGCAAATTTCGGATTCGACTCTGCTTGGCCATTTCCTGTTCCTCGGTCAGCCGGATTAAGGGGATGTCAGGTAAAGTTGGATCCGGAGGTGGAGTTGGCTCGCGCAGGAAGTCAGTGACTCTACCCCGGCGGGGAGCAGAGTATCTGTAAGTAGGTTGATAACCGAGCAGTTCGTTACAATCCCGGTGCCTGTATCGGAGCACGGTTCGGATTGACTCGGAGTTTGGGAACTGGTAATTTGCCTGTAGATCCTGGATTGCTGCAAAGGAAACAAAAAATGGCTAAGTAAAGAATAATCAGTTAAGAGGATTGACCGAGCAAGAAAGCGCGGCTTACATGAAGTACCAAAGTTCTTGCTAATAAACCAGCCTGGTACGTCGGCCGTTTCATAGTTGCCAGACACCCAGAAAAAGTCGTCATCGTGCAAGTCTTTATCTGGGGTGCCGGTCACTATTTTCTCCTTGCCCGGTCTTATTTTCAGGTAGTAGGCAAGACCGTCCCCGGTGTGGCCCATGGTGTACTGCCTTAAGATCTCGGCTAAGCCTAGTTGAGTGCCAAGCCGGTTGTTTAATTCGTGAACGCCATTGATAATCCGGTATGTATTTGTTGACACTTGGGTTGGTGCCAGCCCGGTGCGGCGTAAGAATTCTGTGATCAGGGGATTGAGTGGAAAGCGAAGGCCTCCCTCAACTATTGAGAGCACGGTGAAGGGGCATTGCTCGGCTCTTCCCCAAGGAGTTGTTTGCTCGGCTGCAAGTTCGAGGTGGACATCGGCCGGGATGCCGTACTCCTCCCTGAACGCGTCTAAGGCAGCCGGGGTGTCTACCATATAGCGGTACTTCCCCATTTGAGGCGGTCCTAAGGTAGCTCGGTTGTGGTTTGGCACTAGATGATTGCTCGGTCTTGGGAGCTTCAGAATGGTTAATGGTCCCCTTGGACTCTGCAGGAAAAGGATGGCAAGTGTGAGCGCGGTCTCGCAAATCCAAGCTTGACTTTAGCTCGGTCCGAAGGCGTGCCAAACCACCCCGGTTCCTAAGGCTGCTAGAGAGCTCAATCGCCCAAACGAATCAGATACTAGCCCGGTTGGACGACCAAGTACTCCCACTATCTCGGTTTTTACTGTATTCACTACAAACATGTTATTTTCTCGGTTTTGTGGTTCTTTCGGATCAAATGGAGACCAGGAGCCCGGTCCGCCCCAGTTCTTCGCTGATTTTCAGGAGAAATGAAGAACACCATGAACTATGGAAGGTTTGGGATGTTTTTAGGTGCCTAAGTTCTAAAAGCTGTATTTTCAGACCCTAATGTGTGAAATGTGAAAGAAAATGGCGAGAAAATACAAGAACTTACCAGGAGAAGGCAATGAGGACTTCTTCGAGGCACTAACGCAGCAATGGCAGGAAAGGGAAGGGGCACGAGCTCTGGAGCGGCTGGAACGATGGAATGGCAGTAGGAAAGGAAAGAAGGTGAGGGTGGCCTGTATATAGGGTGTTTAACCGCCAAAATTTTTGAATTTTGGCAGCCGGTTGGCTGCTCGAGGACGAATAAGAAGCTGCCACGTGCCCCCATTTAATGACTTCGTCAGAGTTGAAGAGACAGGGGCAGTTGATGCGTCAGCCGGGAGAAACGAGATGACACCGAGGTCTGATGTAGCATCAACCGGGAAGACTGCCGGGCAAGATTGAGAAAAGACCGGGCAAGTTTGAAAGCAAAACCGGGCAAGTTCGAAGACAGAGGGTCGTCCAGTCTGGTTACTAATTGATAAGCCGAGGACCGAGGAAATGAAATTTTACCTCGGTTGGAGTAGGTAATCCCTTTCACGCTAGAGCGGACGGAATTAAGGGGCAATTGAGTGGGAAAATAATGGTCTGGTACCGTGCCGGACAGATTTGGCCGGATAGAGTTACGCCGGGCAAGATTTTGGCCGAGCAGGTACTGGGTTGAGAAGGTGCTCGGTTAAGGCACCGATTTGTGTGAACCGAGCTGCATGCTTTGCAGGAAGGCCGACCAGCCAAGCAGATGACCGGCGCCAGGAAGGGCGTAGTCGACCGAGCTATGAGTTTGTTCGGCAGGAAGGCCGACAAAGGTGAATGCGAGATATCTCGGACACGGTCCAGCCGGGATGTTGCGTAGCCCGGTTCCCTCAAGCTTAGCCAGCGGCGTGCTTGGGCATGAAGCACAGCCCGGCTATGGATTGGGCAGCTCGGCTGCCGGGCTCCAGCAAAGAAGGCTGGCATTTGGGATTAGGTAATGTCCAGCATGGTGTGACCTGACAGAGGCATGGTTTATGTGCTGACAGATGGGATAGCAGAGCCACGTGTTGAGAGATCATTGGGAGTAGATATGAGGCGCAGAGAGGTATATAAACAATTCGGCGCCACCCCTTAAGGGGATGGACAATTTTTGTAAGTGAGACTTACACTCAAACACTCTCCCTTCTCTCTAGTCATTTTTCCAGGTGTGTGGTTCTAACTTGAGCGTCGGAGGTGTTTTCCGGCCACACACCGCCGGGTAGCTCACCGCTTTTGCGCTTTCAGGTGATCGGACAGCTGAGGAACTGGGAAGAAAGGAAGTGCGGGTAGCCGGAATATTTTCCCCCCGTACAATATTTTAAACAATTTTTGTAATTTTTAGACACACCTAACATAAATACACTTAAAAAGTATAATTTTCGGAAAAAAATTCACTAAATATCAAAAATACAAAGAAAAAAAAGTGAAAATTCAGTATATTGTTGGTATTTTTGTGTATTTATTAATTTTTTGAAATATTTTTTTACAAATATTTTATTTTTTAAATACATCTAAGTAAGGTGCATTTAAAAAAGTAAAAAAAAAAATGCTTAAAATTTTAAAAATATTTACTAAAAAAAATTACAAAACTCAATTTTCAGGAAACTGAATTCAGAAAACTGAAACCAAACACATTGAATAATTTTCAATGTTTCATCTTTTTAAAATTTTATCAACTTATAATTTGATCAAATAAAAAAAATATTAAGGATTGAAGATTCTCTTAATTGGAATTATAATAAAATAACATCTTGAAATAGTCAAAGTTTGAGTATGTGGTTGATTGAAATGTATAATTTAATTAATTTTCTTATCATATTTGTATAAAAATTGACACTTATGACTACATCATTATAAAAGTCTGATTATGAAAAAAAAAATTTGAGGTGTAAAACATTTTCCATTTATAAATATCTTACATATTAAAAAAAGAAAAAGAAAAAGAAAAAAATGTGTAAGTTTTGGATATGTGTTTATCAATTTTGTTTTATGGACATAAACAATTGATGTTTCAATTTAAAAAATTAAAAATAAAAAAATAAAATAAAATAGATTGGGTTATT